>VKOC01023809.1:0-45070 GCA_009364415.1 Spea multiplicata
AAATTATACAGCTGTAAAGCATCTTACACAATGTATCGTGAAACAATACGCCATGAATATTCCATTCCAATTTTAGAATCATTAAAATTCACAAAAACTCTGCTTACACGCGGTGCTAAATAATACAAATGGTCTTCTTCCGTGGAATATTTCATTATATTATAAGGAATTTAATTGATTAAAATAAATCACGGCGCAGCTGCTGTGTGGTATCCCCCCACGCGGGGATGGTTTAAATTGGGATTGATGAATAGAATATTATTAATTAATAGGTAAAAATTTATTGGTTTTAAAATGAAATAAAAATATATTTTTTTCTAATGCTTTCATATTGATCGTAGCGCTCGGATTGGCGAGCAAATTCCTTGGAAGTGAAATGGTCCGCAGTACGGCATTCCATAAATAATGGTAATTTTGTAGGTATTAATGTTTTTTTCAGTGCTGTGCCGTAAAAATCCCTATCCCAATGTGCAGCGGAGGTAGAGGGCAATACAGCGAGGGGATTTAAACATGCGCGGGATAGACATACGGCTCCTGAATCTAAGACGAGACCAACGACTGATTAAGGTTTGAGGCTTTGCAGCGGGAGAAACGGGCAGACTAGACGGGGGGCCGGATGGGGCCGATCTGCCGTAGGTTCTGTAAAGCTGGGACAAAGGGCAAGAAGGAGAAGTGGAAATCCAGTACGGACGGACGGCTGTTTCGCTGTGCGATATCAGGTATCATTCCGGCTGAGAAGGCACTCTATAGACAATATAGAATCTCAGATGGAATATCAGGATAAAATCAAATGGATTCCTTTTTTGCCGACCGTACGCTCCAAGGTCACCCTCCCGTCAGACTTCTTTCTAACACCGTCAAGGTGACATTTTCACTGTAGCGCCATATGATGTCATAATGACAGAGTCCTTGCCCTGAAGAATGTGAAAGTCTGCAATCATGCCTGACGCACACAGCAAAAGCTCCAACGCGCTGTTAATAGCCAGGCTGTGCGTAGAAGCGCACGATGTATACAGTAATACCCCGCGTGCTCATTAAAGCCCAACATATAGAAGCTGGCAGATCAGTCCGGGGAGCCCCGCCGACTACCCGCCGACTACCCGCTTACACCAGAGACGGCGGACGTGGCGGCATCAGGATTCCAACCTACTCCCTCTCCCTCCATCCCATTAGAAAGAGCAAATTTGGTAAGGAAGATACCTTTATTGGGCAACTGATATATAATGGATTGCAAGCCTTTGAGCCTAGGTCTCTCCTTCGGACATATTATGCTCCCATTAGAAATTGTTGCATTTGAGCCAATATCCCATTATTATAAATTTCAATAATTATGAGCCCAAGGTTTTTGTTTTTACAGAGTAAATGAAACTTTCCGATGTTCCGTTACTTTCTCACACGCCGGCTTTGGCACCGGGTAGAAGAATTCCGGCAGGTGAGTCATCTTTCAAATGTACCGAGCTCTTCAGATTTAGGATGAGAGCCAAGACCCACTTCATTTCCATCAAATGCACTTCAATTCTCCAACGCCTGCCTGAAGAGTCCTCTGATCCTTCTCACTCACGCTTTGGAATGATTTTGCTCTCTGCCACTCATTGCCATGCACTCGATCACTAGGTTTTTTCTGTTTTTTTGGGATTTTTCAGATGTTACGAGTTGTTTTAAAGGCACTCTGGCGTTTTTCCAGCCTGAGATTTTAAGATCTGCTGTTTAAATCCCCTCACTGTCTTTGCCTCGACCACTTCTGCTGGGAGGCTGTTCCACTTATCCACTACCCTCTCTGTAAGGTCCTTACATACCATATGACCTCTTCTTCTTCTAACATTTCTCATATTTTAAAGTAGAATTCCATGCCATCCCCCCTCTCCTCTCCTCCCTTAGTGATTATTTTTATCCTGAACACCCTTTACAGTAACATTTTTGTCATTCTTTCCTAAAGTCTCGATATCCTTAAGTATAATATAGATTTTTTATATATTTCAAAATATTAAAAGTAATATGACGTTGTAAAAAAAAAAGCATATTTAGTATTTTTATTTTATTTTTAAATAATCAATAATAAAGATATCATTGAAATATACCCATCTCCGAACTCATTAATAATACGTCTCGGGGGGGGGCCCTGGGGCTTTAATGGAGAATCTGGCCAGTGGTAGCCATCCAGACGGGTACTCAGTAGGGGTCATGTAACACCAGCCCAGGTAAGATTTAGAGTTAATGAATGTTTGTCTTAATCCAGCACTGCAGCGAACGCCACATCTTACTTCCCAACTGTCCCATTTTTTTGCAGACAGTCCTGATTTTTGGGCACTAGGCTCAGTTAGGGAGATCCTCTGATCTCCAGTAAACGGCGAGGGAGAAGTCAAATCAGAGGTCTGTGCTATAGCAGCAGAGACCCCCATTGTGGCTTCCACATGGCCACCTTGTGACCCTTTGGCTACGGTCGGTGGTCGTGCCCCCCCCCCAGCCCTGTCCCTCCTACTTCCAATCCCCGATTTGCACGGCCGGACCGGCGGTTACAAGGCATTTGCCCGCTGTCCTGGATGGCCAGTCCAAGTCTGAACTGGATACTCAAAATCTTGAGGGTCTATCCCGCAAAAATAGGTGCCAACAGCCTCGGAACTAAACAGAACATAGCGTTCATCGTGTAGGAATCCATCCCAACCTCAGTTATTATTTTAAATGCTCTGTGTGGGGTGCAGGAGCGGCGTCTATTAAATCACCGCCGATCCATCGCCGCCTCTGGTGCCGTTCCAGGTCCGCCATGTCTGCGTATTTGTCTCCGTCTGCACTTTACAGGATTGTTTCCCCTCCTCGGTGAAGCCTTGGGCATTGTCTATCAATTTTTAATCACAATAAGTACTAACAAGATTTGGACACATTAATGTTTAGTCATCCAAATAAACAGCGGAGGCTGCGGCTCGCTCGGTGGAGTGGGGGCAGCGGCTTAGCAAACGAAAGGCGTCTTGGAAATGAGTCCAAGTAAATATGTTTATTTTGGACTTTGGTCTGTGGCAGAAATAGTATCTTCTAATCCGTTTCCAATCTTGAAGTTCTCTCCCTTCTCCTCATTCATGACCGGCCCAGGAAGCTGTAAAATCAATAAAAGTCTGGGAAGCTCCCACGTGGCCAGGTCCAGGCTGGATAATGGGCACACTGGGCAAACGCTGGCGGGCTGCTGGCCGATTGGCGCCACACACTCTGACGTCATAGTCATCATAGCACAACTTTTAATGCAGGGATGATGCTGATCGCGGTGGGCCGGCTGGGAGTGATGCCCTAGGTGGGACCTAGCGAAAGGGGTGGTATGTAACTATATCTCCATCCACACCCCCCAGACATAGACTCCAAGACAAGACCAAGGACAGATAAAGGTTGAAATGTTGATGGGTCTGATTTAAATTAATGAAAGTAGCAACAGCCAATCACATTAATGCTATCAGAATACTAATACTTTGCTAGAATATTTATGATTGGCTACTGCATCTAATACTTTAATAGTTGTGCTACTGAGCATGTGCAAGAAGTGTACCTAAGAATGCTTCCTGTTTCAGCAGAGGCAGCTGGGGGAGGAGTTAAGAGACAGAAGCCTAATATTCTAACTGCAAAAACTAAAAGATACACCTATTTGCATGCAGCGAAATCCATCTTATGCGGAGAACTTTACTCCAGCGTGTAAAATTCCAACTTGGGGATCAGATCCTTTCATTCTCTTTCTGCATTTGTTAATAGAAACTGTTTTATAACTACGATTGAGACGCTGCAAAGAGGCTGTTCCATCTATTCTGCAAAATTCAGCATTAGAAAGAGAAGAATAATTCCTAGAACTGTTCAAAAGCCAATTTTGTATCATTCAGATTTCCACTTAATGCTTAATTATCATGTGGCACAAAAGCAGGCGCCGATAGGTTGTTGCCATAGAGAGGAGAAAAGCTTCATAACAGCATCCGTGTTGCTTTTATGCGATTAAACATCCATGCGTGCGTGAATGCGTGCGCGCCTGGCTGGCTATGGCCAAATTCACTTTAATGGAAACCAGAGTTGATAATTGTTAGACTTCCATGAAAAAGGTTGCGTATATCTCCTAAGTCTTTAAATAGAGGTATTTCCAGCTGATAACGGGGTTTAATGGCTGTACGCGCTTTACTGCCTTCGATTTCATCTATGAGATATAGGCACCACCTTACCTTCATGCTTATGCTAGATGTAATGTAAGGAAGTTTTACGTAACTGACAGGGTGGAAGATAAGGGGAACAGCCTCCCAGCAGAAGTGGTAGAGGGTAATACAGTGGGGGTATTAAACATGCATGGGATAAACATCCGGCTCCTGAATCTAAGATGAGACCAACGACTGATTAAGGTTTGAGTCTTTACAGCAGGAGAAATGGCGACTACACGGGGGCCAACGGGGGCCGATCTGCCGGCAGATTCTATGTTTGACTGAAAACTCCGTGTTCCGTAGGATTTGTGGGACCTCTTTTATTTTACAAAGCGGGACTCCCACTCTCACCCTCTCTGTGCCTCGCACTCCTGGTCTCTCCATGTCAGAATGAAGCAGAGCATGGGGATATGATATTGTATCTCGGCGTTCCGCATCACTCAGGATATTATTATTGCATGATCCGAAGCCGTTCACAGGTACATCGAATAAGAATGAGTCTTGAGTGCTGTATTTTGGCCAGATCAAACCTTAAGTCCGTTGCACAATAAAATAAAAGTTAAAAAAAAAGATATTAGGGACTCGATAATTAAAATTAATTTTGTGATTTACAAAAATATTTTTCTCCTTGATTATAACCCCCAGCCCTGTACACAGTAATGTCGGTCAGCATTGAGAAAAACCTTGATATGTGATATTTTGGGTTTCCCTGTTCAAAAACCAGACTGAGCTGATTACTTATGGCAATAAAGTTCCTCCATAGATTCCATTAGTCAGAGTGTCCAGTCGGGTGAAGTTATTCTTGAGTCAATCCCAACACCTCCACCTACTACATCACCTAATTTAAAAAAATTAATAAGAAAAATAAGGAAATGGAAAGGGTTCATTTTTTTCAATCATTTCTTTAATATAGGTGGTGAATACTTCAAGCACAAACATATAAATTCATTAAACTCGCATGTACTCGCCTGTAACTTGGAAATTCTTGAATACACATATTGTTGTGAGTGTTAGCATGCTAAGGCATGTGGCTGGAGTTAAATCCCTTACTCAACTGACCACTTAACATCCTAGTGAATAGACCCAACCGGCATTAAGATCCACGACAGAGTCCATATGTAGGGAGGAGAAGTCTTGAAGTGGCGCTAAAGCAGTATTACGTCACTAATTGTAGTATGAGAACAGCCGTGAAGTCTGCAGAATGCTACTTTTGAAGAATATAAATGGATCGGAATAATTTTACATAAACATCCAGTCATGGCACACTTTGGTGATAATCACAATTTAAACAGGCCATTTAAACACGTCCAGGCTTTGATGGAATAAGACACATGTATTCGGTAGCAGAGGGAATCGCTTACAGATTGTGTCACAGATAATGGGGCCTCTCGAGGCTTTAGAATTACACAAAATTGGCCTATTTTTTTTTATAAAGTGCATACAGACAGATGGAAAGCATATTATTCCGTTCTTCCATGAATTTAATGGAATTAGTCTTCACGCAAGAAAGAAATAGTCATTTAAAAAATGCGAGTATGGAAAAAAAGGGCTTGGAGATGGGGGGGGGCATTTGTTTTTACTAATAAAGAGCACAGAAGTCTGTTGGTTAAAATATAGCGAACAAAAATATAGTGCGGAATATTCCGGAATTATGGTTGCTTTGTGAAGGCAACACTTTTGCAAGATGTTAAATTATGTAACAATGTAACACTCCAACCGTATGGAACCATGTTTACAGACGGAATATTAGAGCAGATGCGTTTCTCCATATTTATGAACATAAAAGCTTCTCAGAAAATCGGTGGAATCTTCTTGATTGTCCCACATTTTGCTCCGTAGCCTGATTCTTACACTTCAAAATCAACACATTTGTTCACCTTGCAAGGTTCTTGTTAAGAAGAACGTTGTCCTGGTTTTCCACATGGAAAGAAAACACAAGGCAATGATGGTGTTCCATCGGGAATTGCTTTTGAGGTTTATTTCATTGCTACTTTCTGGTAACAATTCAAGGAGGTCCCTGAATTTCCACGAGCACCATATCCAACCCCGGTGTCCATCAGACATCAGGTTCATAACACAGACTGCTGGGAATAAGAGGGTCTACATAAAGCCGGATGACCCTGGGATGAGCAGGTATCTTCCTTTTTCTCCAACAACCACTTAAAATGTAATCGGTCACATCTTTAGTGTCCTATACAATAAATAAACCTATGCAATGGTTCTTATACATTTAAACAAGTAAAATATCATTATCTATCATGCCTTATGTGTATCCCATAGGAGCAGCCATCTTAACTTTCTGATCGCAGGATAGCTATGATTATTCTAACTTATCAGAACACTAGAGTTCAATTTACAAGTCTTTATTATATGTTTTTTGTTTAAGCGTATGGTTGCCCTGGCTACATCTACTTACCACAATTTACCACGTTTATAACTTGTGAAATTGAATTTATTTAATCTGATGGCCTTTTAAATTTTGTAGGTAACAGTCCCCTCTACCCATATCCCCTGCAACAATTGTTGTATAGACAAGCCACAGTCATGTAAACCGCAAGTTACACGCCCCCGAGGAACCGCTCACAGACAGAATCCTGACAGTGTGGATGACGTTCACACTTTAAGCCCTGTTGTGTTTTTTTTATTAATGATATGTATTTGTTTTCAACCCGGTAAGTCATTTTAAAATTGCGATCCCCATAGTTTTCTTAAAATATGGCCCATCCGTTACAATTCAGAATTCAAAGCTACGCAGGTCTCTAATCTGTCCTTTAATATCATCGAACAATAAAAACCTTAATACCTCCAATTAAATACAGTATGTGATATTTTAATAATATAACACTGTCCAGGAACTTTCTATTTTTACAAAATAAGTGAAAAAAATGTATTTAAATCTGAGTCTGTGCTTGTGTGGACTGTCTGGTGTGGCATTCCAGGGTATGCTATCTTAAGGTGCACCTTGTCCTGGGGGAGTGGCTTCATTCAAGGGGCATGGTTAATCACACATAGGGGTGGGAGTGGGTTGGGAGTAGGCGGGAGTGGGTGGGGATTGAGTGTGGCCAAAGACACTCAGATTGGAGTATAAAGAAGTTGTACAAGTTCTCAAGGAAGCCTTTTTTCTATGAGAATGTTGTACAAGTGCCATTGTCTGGACTGATTCCAGAAGCCGCTCTGTTCCACAGCTGAATTGACATAATCAGGCATCGTCAGACTCGGGGACTTCACCACCTTTAGCGATTCATTGGTGTGTGGCGGCCGGTTCAACATAGGGGGCACTTACACTGCTAATTAGTCTATGAACTGACAAATTCCGTTCTCTACAGGGCACTCTTTAATAAAAGTATCCAGGCAATATATAGAATTTGGACAATGTTACATTTTAATTAGTTTGGGGATTTTTTTTTTTTTTTTATTGTTTTTACAGAATGTTGGGCAGAACGACTATCTGGCAGCTCTGATATTTTTTTGG
This sequence comes from Spea multiplicata, assembly GCA_009364415.1. Taxonomy (NCBI): domain Eukaryota; kingdom Metazoa; phylum Chordata; class Amphibia; order Anura; family Pelobatidae; genus Spea; species Spea multiplicata. The sequence continues at coordinate 7,630 of VKOC01023809.1, forward strand.
TATGAACTCCTATGATTGTGGTTGGGGCTAAATGCTACTTAGACAGACCCAAACTGCCCATTGAGAGGGAGAATAAATTGCCTTATCTAGAACCCTTGGGGCGGATCTGTAGACCTCCCTGGTAGCTACATATTTAACTTAAATAAAACAAGATGTATGTAAGGAAACTTTACTGAGCGAATAGTAGATAAGTGGAAGGGCCTCCCAACAGAAGTGGTAGAGGCTAATACAGTTAGGGAATTCCAACATGCATGGGGTAGACATACGGCTTCTGAATCTATTGCTTAAGGTATCTATAGGAAAAAGTATTCTTATCTGGCAGCAAATTCAATACTTCTAAGAATACAATGACAGTAGTTACAATAGACCGATCCCTTATTATATTATCAAGCAATGAATGGATGTGATACTGGGCAATACGTATGAATTCCGGATGTTTTCTTATATTTAATTTTCAATATTTAGTTGAATTTCAAGTAGATCGTCATATTTTTGTCATTTTTCATTGTAAATGAAGTCGCATCACAAAGCCATCTGATTAGAGCACATAATGGAGAAAAGCTCTTTTAACAAACAATGCTTTGCAAACATGGTAACAAGAGTCGGCTTTAAAAAAAAATAAATGCTGTTTTTTTGCCATTTTATGGGCATCTTTTAATGGAACGTTTCGAGAGCCTTTGCTTTTTATTATCTTTCTATTTCATCTGTTTGTGTTTTACTCAAGGAGGCAGGAAAGAAAATTCCAAAATTTTCTGGTGGCCAAGAGTAGAATTGTCCAACATTTTATGTTATAGGCTATGATGTCATTCTGAAGTTTACAGGGGCCATTAAATATATGATGTAATAGAATAGAAACTAATGACCCACAACAGCGCAGTAATTGTTGCAGAGTAATCGTTGGCCAAATGAATTCCAAATCTCTGGAACCTCATACCAACATCCCCAAAAAGCAAATTCCAGACCATTTTTGGGAACTTATCACAAAATAGTAACCTAGGAGCAGCAGTATCCGCGTCCCTGACATCAATTCTTCTTTTCTTCTGTGCTCCCATGCATGGCGATTTGGTCTTTGGTATCTATGACATCACACATCAATCAGGGCAACTGGGAACCAGTAAGAGAATGGAAGAAGTATATGTTGGCATGGAACTAGACCACTGGGTTTCATACTCTGGATCTCCCCGTAAGCCTGATTTTCCATCCCAGCCAGTGAGGTGGTTCGATCGTAAAAAAAACCAAAAAAAAAACAGCCTTCATTTTTCTTCTGCTCAGGGCGTTTATCAAAATACATGTATTTTACTTTTTTTATTTAATCCTAATTCACCCTTCTGGTGAAATCATTAACATAGACATTACTTTACCCAAATTTAGTGTATAGTTCAAACGCTGAATTTGTGTGTTAAAAAAGTAATTCTTTACTCATTTTTTATCATTCTTTTAGTTGTGTCGCCTTTCTTTTTTCTTTTTCTTTATAGCTTACACATTGTAAATAGTCAATTCTTACCCAAAGGTCTCCAATCATCTCAATCGCCACCACAAGACATTCTTTATTCCATAGTCTGAAATCTTATATAGTAATAATCATAAAAACATACAATTCGAAAAAAATGTTTTAAAAAAAATTCCCCTTATTGCAAAACCTTTCAATTTTTGGGGTAATTTAAATTGATTTTTGGAAGAAAAATAAATATCAGGCTCTACCGGATCAATGAATCCAATGAATCATGAAATCTAAAGCGCATAATGCTTTTTAGATCCATACATATGACATTTCTCTTTAAAACACACAAATTGAAAACATTGAATAACAGCAAAATCATTAAATTGACCAGAACAAAGGACAACATTAGCTACAATATAACTGTTTCCCCCCCATGACATGAGCGCATATATATAGAAGGTTTCATGGGGTGGATTTCCAATTAGGTTATACGCTCAGAACCCATTGGTTCAGAAAGAGTCCAGGGGCCAATATTCTGGCAGAAGAAAACAATGGAGGTTTCTTGCACCACCATTGAGTATAATTGACAACGTTTTCCTTTGATTCTACATGAAAGCCATAGGAAGCATGGTATCTGTGAAGACTTCAATGTTTAGAAGGAATATAATGAAGGTAAATGGAACAGCCTCCCATCCGAAGTGGTAGAGGGTAATACAATAAGTGTATATATATACATGCATGGGATAGGCATACGGCTCCTGAATCTAAGACGACACCAACTTTACTGCAGAAAGAAGGGGTGACTAGACGGGGGCCGAATGGGGCCAATATGGGGCATTGTAAAAAAAAAAAGTAAAGGAAATGAGATTAAATTAACGTTGTGTAGCCGGTGTTTCCATTAGTGAGATGGACACCGGCTGGGTATCGCACACACGCTCTGCCTAAGATAACAAGATGAAAGACGGTACCGGCGAAGATTTTATCTGACCCCCGTCTTTGGAAATGACTGCTGGTGCGTGACATACGAGAGAGACAGCGAGGTTCGCTGACGAGAGTCACCGGGGTCCCCGAGTACAGATCTTAACGTTGTGTTTGTGTGAAATACAGAAATCCGTCATTCAGATCATTAAATCCGGTGACATTTCTAGACAGGCGGTCGCACTCAAACATAATTATATCTGGATTAGAGGTAATTGGAAGCACGCACATCATCCAGAGACATTCGGCGGCCATAGGGCTTGCTGTAGGCTAAATTGAAAATTTAAAGCACATCCGTGTCTTTTCCCAGTTTACAGTTCTATATAATAAGTACACCTGTGTCACCGTGTATACGGATTAAAATAACCAATATCTACGTGTTAGAAACCCAGCTAATGTGTATACACGGGGGCGGCCATCTTAACTTCCTGTTCTCAGGATCTGCAGAATTGTCTCTTCCTGTTACCAAATTTACCGCGCCATTTTGGCAGCAGACTTATCCTTAATCGGCAGAAGTGGTAGAGGGTAGTACAGTGAGGGGATTAAACATGCATGGGATAGACATACGGCTCCTGAATCTAAGACGAGACCAACGACTGATTTAGGTCTGTGTCTTTACAGCAGGAGAAACGGGCAGACTAGACGGGGGCCGATCTGGCCCATGTTTCTGTGTTAACCATTTTATTCCGTCCTTTCTTCGCATTAAAACATTACAGAAACTTTTAGGAAGCTCTTGAACTTTATCTGGCAGCAACCCATCAGTGCCAGCTTTTGTGTCACGTGACAATTAGGTATTCACCTTTTTAAAAATATAGAAAAATATATAAATAAGGCAAAATTTATACATGAGTGAAGAATTACTCCTGGGAAAGGCTGCTGCTGTTCATTACAAAAACTGTTAAATTCAGTAGATTAGGCAGAATCAGTATATTGGGCATTAATTTGATGTTTCTTCTGAACCGATACTATTTAGTATATCAAATATCTGATATCCCTGTGTTTTCTTTCCGGCTCAATCCCTCAAAAGTCTGACACTCTAGTGTAATTGTAGCCATCAAATTATTTTCCAGTTTATTTTTTTTCAGCTGTAGGTATTATTTTTATTGATATCTTTTTAGATATTCTGCCAATGCCAAAAATATTTCTTGTATACCGCGACATGTGAAAGATTATTTCATATGTAATAATTAAGGGTCTGTAATTGAATTTATAATATATGTAATAATTATGGGTCTGAAATTGAATTTATACCAACAATGTACCAATCTGGATATTCTACTGGGCATTATTTCGACATACGACTGGAAAAAATGGTCCTCGGATAGTTTTTTGTGCTTGGTCCAAGTATGGCTCAGACCTACATTGGCCTAGGTCCCATTAAGGTACAAAAATAGCTGATCTTTGATTCAATACTATGGCAAGCAAAGGTCTGGTTCTGGAATACCAATGTTTTCTGGTGGCCAACCTGCTTTTCAAAAATTATACTCAGCCTAGAACTCATAAATATCCAGTGGGTACCCACCATGGGAGGACCAAGCTAAGCTCATAGAGGTAAGTAATCCCCTTCCATAATTTTTAAGTCCTCTCATTACAACCTACAACCTCCATCTGCGCATATTAAATGTCTGCCTGATTCTCTCTCCCCTGCCCCTGTTTCTTACTCATCCCATCTTGATTGCCATTGTCAACTTCACATAGTCCTGAAGGTCCCTTCTACCTACCGCAGATGACCATGGTAGCTACCTGTTCAACATGGGTCTAAGCAAGGTAATTAATAGATTCTGGTGTTTACCATAGCAACGTCTCACTTATAATAAATTATTCTTTCACAGTCACTGCTTAACAATAGGAGAAATAACTTAAGAGGAAGAGTCATGCGGGTCTCAGTCTATACAAGTAGGTTCTACTACATGCTACTACATGTGCATTATATACTCATATATTCCTTATTTTATTGCGTAACCATCATTACATAGATACTGAGCTTTTAAATGTAGGATCTGGGGGAAAAACCTATTGCATCTAATGCCAAGAGATATTTTTTTAATCGTATGTATTGATTTATTGTAGAGATGGAAGCAATGAAAGCTGAAGCCACCTAAACATAAAGCAGTGGACTGGAGACATATAGACAATGAACTTCTAAAAAGAAAAAAAAAGGGATTTCAGCAAATGGATCAAGACCTCTTCTTCATTAAGATAGTTTTGGGTACTTTGGTTTCTGTTCCCTTTATTTGTTACATATGTACAACGCTCAAAAATGGCAAATTACATAAAAAAAATAAGGTCATAATTTTTTTAATTTGCCTTTAATAAATTCTTGTATTATTTTGGTAACCTTTATACTCGTGTTAATATATTCCAGAAGATAAACGTCCCTAGTGGAATTTTACATACATTTCTTTTTCATATTTAATGGGTGGAAATTGTTCCTGATACATAAAACATGCATCATTTTTTTTAATTATAATTGATGTACATTTCTGAACGTTAAATACTCATTACAGTCCTAGAAAACACAGAAAATACATTAAAACATGCACCATTTTCTAAACATAATCCCAGGTAGCCATTCCATGTAATCTAGAATGACTGCAGACAATTATAAAACACAATATCTTTTTCATACAATCAAGAAGTCTTTATTGCCTTAACTGCATTCAATCACATTTGAAAAACTTTATTATATATTTATTATTTATTATTAGTATTTTTTTTATTTATTTCTACCTAGTCCTTTGTTATCCCTCCAAATCCCAAGTGTTTCTTAACACAAACTAAATTGTGTATCCTTTATGTCAAATGACCAACACAAAAAATTGTGTATACCTTATGATCAATCTCTTGTTAACAGCTTTGAAGGTCCTTGTGGCCACCACTACAAAGTCGAACGACATCATTCTATAACCATGTGAAATATTGCGCCATTTATTATTCAGAGAACACCTAATTGTCATGTGAGCCAAAGGCAAATGCCATTGGCTGTTGCCATTGAACATGTTTCTGTGTTGTTTTTCCTGTGACCATTTCTGCTAAGGTTTATTAGCTCAAGGCGCTAGAGAGCTCTGAAGTCTTTTTGATGAAATATGAATCTGATCCCCCAGCAACTCGATGGCTGATGGCCTCAGAGAGAAGGTAGCAGATCTTAGCTGACCCAGCGGCTAACGAGCTTCAGTGTTCCTCCTCGACACCACGGTGGAGGAAGAGGTAAAAGACTCTCAACGGAGCGACGAAGAGGAGATCAAGATAAGTCCGGTGTAAACATTAAAGGAAAATCAGAACCGATATTCCCTGCCAAAAATTAATCAAAAGGGGTGAGATTATCAGTGTGATACATTGTAGCTCATAAAAGATAAATGTGTTGAGCGTTTTCGGGACCTGTTCTCTATGATCACATTCCAGAGACCTCAACATGTTGGCCACCACACAATGGAAACGAAGCTTGGCACACTCGGGGAAGTACACGTTTGTAATTGTAAGCTCTCTGGTCGCCAGGCCACCTAGTTAGGTAGTGGCTGGTGGTATTGTAGGATCACAGATGGTCATTAACATTGTTTATGGCTACTTTGTTTCTTTTGTGTCCTTCCAGGTGCATGAAGCACGTTTGTTAAAGGTTTTTACATTTAAATTGGGCTGTTCTTTATAACGGTGCCAGTTCTTGTTACAAAAAAAGCACGTTACCTCCCAAAATTCACTACAAATATGGAAATTTGAGATTTCTGTTCTTAGGTGCCAGCTTACATGTTCTCCGAAATATTGAACAAAAAAAAGATGAATCAAATGAGGTCTGGGCAAAGCTTCATACGGGTTTGAAATGAATTCCCAAATCACAAACCCATTGAAGCGGGTGACATTAACAAGTTACGGTACAATTAGATACTTTTCATACCATTCTTTACAAAATTGTACATTTTCTCTTGTTTTAAAGGTAAAAAAAAAAAAAAAAGAATTCTTGGGTATGTAAATTAAGATGAAAGCACTGCTAGCAGCTTCAGCGAATCCTAGCAAAGTAATAATGAATCATCTGCCAAAACTGCCACAATTCAATGTTTTCTAAGTTAAAAGGACAGTCCAGCCATCACTTTCACCCTTTAAATGATCCCGCATTGGGGGATTTTACAGAAGAAGGAGGCTTGCAGAAAATGTGTTTAGGGGGAACTCGCCACCGGTGAGCGCCAGTGCTGGCTTGCGCAACAGTTCCAGTACGCCGGGAGCTGCAGCTTCTCCTGAAGGTAAATTAAGGAAGCAAAGTTAAAATGTACAAAGTTCTTTAATATACATTCTTCATTGGTAGGTTCCATGGGAAGGGAGGACCCGTCCAGAATATTGACACTGATATGTTCTAGAAGAATACGCTCAACCAGTAGCTGGCAGAACAAACTCTGCATGGCAGATGTTGACTTGATGTCTTAAAAAAAGTATTGGTGATGAAGGAAGAAGAACTAGCCGAAGCCATATGGATAAAACACATGGAACCGTGCCATTCAGGTGCTGATGAAGGTTGGGTGCTCTTGTTGATGAAACTGCACCTAGAGATGAACTAATCCACAGCCTTGAGAAGATACTCCAGATAAATGATCAGATCGGTCATGGAAGTGATGTCCATGGGCAGGGTTCGTTCAGTTCATTCTGTTAGCCCGTCTTATGTTGTTGGCAAATGCAGAGCAGTATGGATTGATTACAATCCCAACCTCATTGGAGATTCTTTTTCAGATTCTTAACATCATCATCAATAATATGATGAGGCTGCATCTAAAATGTTAGAACAAGGGGCCCATAATCTAAAATTATAAAATAAAAAAATAAGACGAGACTGACAAGTGATGGGCTGGGGTACAAGATTTAACAAAAAAAAACAAAAATGGATCCTCAAGTAATAGGCAACATCAAGGAGTGGCTCGTTACTTTGCGTAGAATTATATTATGAAACATTATGAATATTCCTACTCATTAAGATTCATGCCACGGGAATGCCAGGTGATTCATTTACAACGGGAATGATTCACAGCTGTATGTTTGTTCAGTAGTAACAAGGTGACATTTCCAACAATCACTCACTTCTATTATGTGCCAATATTACTGTAATCCCCAATGAGTGCGACGGCCACCTGACGACGTCAGCTGGATATGCGCGGCCCCGCGCTTCCGATCGCATACAGCTGGACATATCCTACGCTATAGCTCCTGACTGGCCTGATGTGCTATAATGTCAGCCTCGGCATGCAAATGTTCAAATAAATCTATATGTTTTGCTGTGTGTGCAATTTTACCATTTTAACGTTAAGCCATTTTTAAAGGTGGCCAGTGTTGCTTTTTGGACCCGATACTCTCTGTGTCCCTTTTTTTCTGCCCTGACCAAGCTGACCTTTCACTAACCCCTTGGGTCCAAATTCTTTGGATATTACTCAGTTCATCCTGGGCTCACCAAAACGTCATACGCAATATCTGCACCTCATTTCTAGTCGATACGCTGTGCTCTTTGATCTGTATTCTCTCTGTATCTGATCCTTTTCTCTTAGTTGTTTCTCTTTCCGACTCGTCTTACGGCGTCCTTTGCGTTTCTCACCTGAATTCTTGTCTTCAGGTTCCGTAGGATCTGCTGCCTGTTCTCCATATCACACACATTAAGTGCAGATAAAAATATCTTGTTTCTCGTACAATTGTCTTGGACCTTCAAAAGACTTCACAACTGATGACATTTTTGCTGGTTGACCTTAGAAGAAACAGAAGCCATTTTATTTTTTTACGTCAATATTGGTTGGGCTATTTGTCCAAGACAGAAGGTGGGAAATCCAAATAACTGCAACAGCCCCAAATCAGACTTCTATAACATCATTGCTTTCCATCTGCTCAGTGAAGGAGATATATTTCAAGCTGCAGGGGCTTTCAGGTAGCTGTAGGCTTGTAAATCATTCACGACGTTGACCATAGCAAACCAAAATGTCTCCAATGGACACAAGTGGCTTCAACGATTGGATTTGCTTTCTAGACTCGAGTCTTACAGGCCTTGGTCACAAACACTCTGTAACCTCACTTTTTTGTTCAACCAATATTAGAAAAGTATGGTTTTAGTATCAAAAAAGTATATGAGGGATTTACCGTGGATTAGATACTGTAGTTAAAGAATAATGGAAGCGGAATGGTAGGAACCACCGTGGAAATCCATAATGGAACTCTCTTCTGACCTTTTAAAAAGGCCTTCTAGACGTCTCCTTGTAGGTAATATTTATTGATCACTCCAAATGGACACAATGAAATGCGATATAATGAAAGCTGTCTTTTTTCACCTTCAGATAATAGCGAGGAGAGGTATTGGGGCAGTTGATTATACACCTAACATTTGCTGTGAATGTGGGTAACAGAACAGCACTAATATGCAAAAAAAAATGTTTAATTATTTACTACTTTCCCTGTTGTCAGTGTTTACATTTTTTTTCTCTTTTTCCATCTCTACACCTTATGTGTATTATATATTATACTATACATTTTATTATACATTTCACATTTTTTTTATTTTTTAATATTTTTAATGTTTTTTTCCATGTACACAGAATTTTATTTTTCTTTTTATTAATATATTTTGGGTTTTTTCATGTACACAGAAAAAAAAAATGTTTTTACTGGAGAATTTTTCTGCAATATGTGTTTGGCATATTCTGGTTTGGAAAGAGTTAATTAGAATATGAACAATAATAATAATAATTCAATAATTCCAGAATGCTGCAAAGAAGATGAGTCACCGAGGCCAAGGGGCCATGAGAAAATAACTAATTCTTAACGGTCTTTTGTAGGGAAGTGTGCATGGCAAATTATTTTGTCATCTGTTGACGGCTATTTCAGGATTAAAAACTCCGGAACTGGTATTAGTCAAATGAGATACAGAACGTAAAGGGTAACATCACATTATTACGTTACATTTATTTATAGGGCGTCAGCAGAATTCGTAGCAAATTAACAATAGCGTGAACACACAAAGGAAGAAGGAGTGGGACCTGAGGGAGCGTAAGAAGGAAGGAGAGGGACTGCTTGGCCGAGGTTGGTTTGATTGTAACGAGGATGATGTGGAAGAACCAGTGTCTGGAGATCTCAAAAATAGGGAGGATGAATGGGATGTACGACTTTTCTTTGGAGGACACCTGCCCATTACACCAACAGGGACTTTGATGACATCTCATTCTAAATACACAGACATTAATATGAAGTTTACCCCCCCCCTTTCCAGGAGGACTGTTCCCCGGCGCACAAAACAAGGTCCATACAGACATGGTTGGATGAGTTTGGTGTGGAAGAGCTTGACCGGTCACACAGAGCCCTGACCTCAACCCCATCAAACACCTTCGGGATGAACTGGAACGGAGATTGTGAGCCGGGCGTCTCGTCCTACATCAGCCCCTGACCTCACAGACGCTCTACTGGATGAACGGGCAAAAATTCCCACAGAAACTCCCCAAAACCCAGAAGAGTGGAAGCCGTTATAGCCGCAAAGGGGAGACCAACTTCATAATAATGTCTGTGTATTTAGAATGCAATGTCCTCAAAGTCCCTATTGGTGTAATGGTCAGGCGTCCCAATACTCTTGTCCATATAGTGTGTTTGACCAACTGAGAAATTAACTGTGAAATTACTGTGAAACTAAAAATATTTAAAGGGGCAACAATGATTAATACATACAATATGTGGTTGCCCTAAATGTATCATTGTGTTGCGTTTGTCCTCATCTACCATCCAATACTCATGAGTGGCCCTACAAAACTAAAAGAAACTGAAAACATTTTAAGAAGCTTTTCCAGTTTCCATGGTCACAAGCTATCAGTAGCTGCTTTTCTGTCACATGACAACTGCGTGTTTCACACATAAATGACAAATAAATGTTAGATTCAGTATGTGACAAAAGCACCTCAAAATGTTCTGCCTTAGTTGGGTTTTCTTTCTATCTCAGCCTCTGACCCTCTAGTTCTAGATTCCGGTCTCCTGAGAGATCCAAATAAATGTCTGCTCAATGACAGGATACTTCGACCTTTGGTACTTCTTCTCTCGGAGAGTTAAAGCAAAGACAATTCCACCCCAGAATTGTCCTCATTCCGCATCAAACTTTTCCAACAGCGCTTTACATACCAGAAAGACTCAGTTGACCTAGAAACCTTCAGTAACATGGCCTCCTTAATGTCTCTTTACCCCTTAATGACAAAGCCCGTACATGTACAGGCTCAAAATGCATTGTTTTCAATGGGTTTAGGGACCGCCCATTGTCCTTAAGGGGTTAAACATGCAGGACTATGTATACCGACCCGTAGAAGACGTCTCCAGGGAGATAAATGCCCCTTTGATGAAACTTGATATTTATATTAACATTTAAAATTTACACAATTAACCATTTCTTGTAGCTTCCTCGTAGACACACAGATTGTGATAAAACTGCAGATATCTGGTAAAAATCACCTAAAACGGCTTCCAATACCCCGGCCTTATAATTCACTGCCATTTTGCACTCAAAAAAGACATATTGACTACAGCAGAGCAGAACGGACACTAATGTACCCTTTTAAGGTCCGTGGCTATAGATTTTTTTCCTTTATTCTTGCTTGATGGTAAACACTGTACTTGTTAGATATTTTCTGCCCGTTCATCTTACTTAGTGCCACCTGGGTACCCCCAAACAATGTTTTATTTTGCCTTTTTTTAACCCTTTAGCTCTATAGGATAAATCAAAAACTATTGCAAAGCTGTTGTGTTTGTATCACAGTGTTATTCATCCTCAACATTCACAACAATGTTTATAGAGATGTAATTGTACAAATAAAATGTGTTATCCTTCATTCAGTTATGTAAATAACTATCAATGGGTCACAAAGTCAGAAGTCAATGGGGGTCAAAAGTGTTATTAAGCTCCGCCCTAACCACACCCATTTAACAAAAAGTTTCCTTATTTGGTTGTTTTATATGTATTGTTATATAATCAGATTTTGGGTGCCTTAAAAGGAAACACCTTAAGTGTGGTTTGAAGCATTTTTTTTCTATTAGCGCTAATACTCATTTCATTTATTATCATTGTTTGTTATTTGTTATCATTGCATTCAGATCCATATTAGCCATCTGGCAAAATGGCCGGTGAAAGGTAAAGCTGGTCACTTACCTTAACTTGCGCTTAACTGGTGCTCATGCAGCCGCCAGCTAAATAGACAGCAATGCGCTATGAGAGTGTAAGCGTGTCGCGTGGGACTGTGTGTATCCATCCGGTGGCTTGAAGTGCAAAGGCCAATTTAACTTCCCAGTCTGGTTCTGCTTATATATAAAATGGCCCCGCCGTCCAATAGGGGCCCTAAGCAGCTGCATAATCTCATATGGCATGAGTTTTGACCAAATCCCTTGTCTTTGTAACCATTTTGTAGCCTGTGCAGTCGCCGGATCCACCATAAGCTTTTGGAAGCGTTACTTCCAACCACTTGTGGAAAATAAAATAAACAAAAACGAGTTCTCAATCCTTATTAATCAAATGTTATCATTTATTTCATTATTTATTTATTCATTTATTATATGCCAATCTTCCCTTTGATTTCTACAAGATTGATTTTAACCACATTGAAAGGACATTAACATTTAAATATGTGTAACATTTATTAAATTAATATTAGAAATACAATGTAAATCAAATAACAAAATAAAGCATTTTTTAAACTCAGCAGAAAACTGTACAGACCTTAATTGTTTTTGCAGGGTTTTTCCCCCCTTTAATTGAGTTAGGAAGCGAACCATTGTAAACACTTAATTCTGTCTTTATTGCGTTTTTAAACACAAACCAAATAGAACGGCTCAATATTAATTAAATTCAATTATTCCATCCCAAGTGACCCATAGATTTGTCCAGGGTCAAAAGCATTAGGTATTATATTATTGATTTTGCTCTCCTTACGCGTGATTTCAGTCATGGAGATATCTACCGGCTCATCAGCAGTCATCCAAAAGTCCCCCTCTAAGCAATAATATAGAAATGATTGCATTTGCAAGCTTCTCAATGAGTCACGCAGGCCTCGGAATACAGCTATTTCACCCAAAATAAAAGCCTCCCACATTATTGAAGAGGAAATACCATGAATTAAGCGTGGGGTTCACTGACATGCAAGATTCCGTACTTAGAATGATGACGAGAGAGAGAGAGTTTGAGTCATACCGTGTTTTGTGATATTTGCTTTTTGGTTAAAAAAATGTACCATTCATTCACCTGCGCTTTATTTAACTTTATATTGTTTCGTACATATTATAAGCACTAGAATTACCGGTATATAAAGAATAAAATGAGAATCTTGCGAGCAGGTTGGAGATTGTATCTCCCTGACTTTACTTTTATCCTATAGCGAGGGACAACCCAGTGAGCTTCTCCTGCAAGAAGAGCAGAGGTGGCCCTTCGTGATGCTAATTTTAATCGGGTGACTTAATTAAATATTACGGAGGGCTAAATCAGCATGGGACAAGCTCACTGGAAGCTTATTCCACTTATCTACTACCCTTTCTGTAAAACAGAAGTTTCTTATATTATCCTTTAGGTTTCCACTTTCTGACGTCAACTCCCACCTTCTAATTCTTGTACACCTCTTTTTCAAGCTTTTATCAAGCGTGTTTCCCTTTTGGACTTTATTTAGTCCCTTGATATTACAAATGCGTTTTCGTGCCGAATGTTGCTGTTTCATCCAAATAACGAACCAACGAATGCAACATTGGAGGAAACAATGAAAAACGAATGTACGCAATATAAATATCTTCATTCATTCGTTCTGCCACCGCGGCCGCCATTTTAAGGGGGCCCCTGCACATGTATGTAGTGTGTTTTCAATCTAAATATTACGGAGCAGCTAAATGCAACTTTGTGAACCAACATCTTGGGGATGCTGCATAATAAAAAAAAGTCAAATTTTTCAAAGGAGCAGATTAATTCCAGTTTCAAATGAGCCACTTCTGAGCCAAGAAGGCCTAGGGGTCTCTTGCACCACAGGGGTTACAAGGGCCTGTGTTATGCCCCTGCTTTGAACTCCATGCTTGACCCCTGCCTGAATCAGAGACGCTGCATTCTTATTACTGAGCTTTCTGTCGAGAAAATGTTATTAATTCCTTTTCATCCCATCCTATATTTTTTGGATACATTGATCAGCTAAAAGTCTTCTTTACTTTGATGATTCTATTAAAGAAAATATTTTCCTTCAGATCTCCACAAAGTATTAAATATACATTTCTTTTATTTCCTCTTTTGATCATAGCAAATACATAGCAAACGTCGTCTTTGATTCTGTCTTCGACGCGTCTCCCAGGGAAGCATTTGTATTTGCTTAACCAATCACACTTCATAGAGTCACAAGGACTTTTATCAGAACTATCTGGTTGCCAACATCACTTGGATAAAATAACATAATATTAGTATTTGAAGAGTCCCGGGTCAGATCATTCCCAGGTATATCAACTTGTTGAGGGTTGTAACCTAAGACCCTGATGCCCCTGTCTTGAATAGCCCCAGGATTTAGGGGACCGACAGGCATCTTGGTTCTCAAGTGGGTCCTTTAAAGCCAGCTCTAATAACATTTGTTGCTAATGATGGTGATTATTAATTAACAAGTATAGGCAGAGCCGGCCCCTACAATGGGCCCATGGGAGCACTTTGACAGGTGTGGCAATTAGCACATGGCAAGGTGTCTGTATGTGAACATCGGTGTCTGCCACCACAATTTGTGGAGGAGTCCACCACCCTGCCAGCTCTCTCCAGAGGCGGACTGGACTACCCACCAGAGGAGGAGCAGGGCATGTTGGAAAGATCATGGATCTCCTCTTTACCGGCCCAAAATAAAGGGAGTGCGAGGTCTGTTCATACAGACCCCTTTTTCATGCTCCCTCGCAACACTTGTCAGCTATTGATGCTGAACATTGAAGCCGGGCGTACCATGATGGAGCACTGAAACAGAACTTTGTCGGAACCGACCTCACACTTCCACTACGGGACTTAAGAAAGGTCAAAGATGGGGACAAAGGGGAGAGATAAAGAGGAAAAAGAGAGATACAGAGGAGTAGAGATAGAGAAAGAAGAGACAGAAAGAGAAAAGGGAGAGATGAAATTAAGGAAAGAGATAATGATGGATGAGGAGACAGGGGAAGAGATAAATGATAGATGTGGGAAGAAGTGGGAGAGATAGGGAGAAAATGGAGAGATAAAGGAGAGATGAGACTGGAAAAATATTGTTTGATTTATTTTATTTGCATGACCCACAAAATACATCTTCGTGGGGGCAGCATTTCATCCTTGGATCCAGACAGCCCAATGCCTTGGGGCTGTCTGGGGTCCCATAGACATATCATTCCCCCTTGCCTGAGCTTTTGAATCAGGCATCTGTTATGATTTCGCTCTGCGTCACGGCACCCAAGTCATATATGGCATTCTGGACCTTTTGCTTCTAACTTAACCCTCTTCTGATCTTTATCTCCCCATATAATGAAAACCTTAATGATCATCTTGTGGGTGCCTTTATTCTTTTATTGATTCTTCTGTATTTGACCTTTGCTTATTTCTGGATGTAGCCATTACTTAGTCTACCCTGACTGGCTCGTTCTATGACTTTGATTTAAGAAGCAGCGAAGCCCGGGTGGTCACTGTACCTGGAGCTCCAACCAAAGAAGGATAGGATAGCCTTCTCTCTTAGACTGCCGCTAGTTGTTTCTGACCAAGGGTACAGACTCTGATAAAGCCAAAGATACCCCTTCGGTGAGTTTTGCCGAGAGACTTCATAGAACATAAAGCTTTGAGAATTCCTCCATTGCTATACTGTTAGTGTTTTTGCCTTTTCATTGACTAGTCATGGTCATGTCAGCTTGAAAAATAGTTTTTTTCATGTGTTTTTTTTTTTGGAAAACCACAGCTTTCCGCAACTAGATGTGAATTGTTATTAAAACAAAGTTATTTAAATCTAGTTGTTATACACAGTCCATGTATATATGTAATTATATATATATATATATATAGTATAATACTTGGTTTTATTCAATTCTTGTCTCAACAACATATCCAAAAATTCCATTTCTAAACATAATTCTTAAATCAATATTACGCGAATATCTATGACAATCAGGGATGACCTTCTCAAACATCAGAATCAGCATATGCAGATTAGACAGATAATGAATTGGGCGATAATGAAATTCCTATTATACATTGCGACCTTTGATCACCACTGGCCTTTCAAGATAATCAGATAAATGGGTCCATACTTACAAATATTGATCACTCGAAGGCTTTAGTCTGTATCTCCTACAATCATCGAGCAGGCACATTGGAGGTTATGCATGAAAGGTGACAGAGGTGGACTACAATGGTGACCCCAAAAATCACTCCTGTAACAATGGTCTTTATAAATGGAATATGCATATTATACATGAAGGAGTCATTAGTCTATGTAATCCCGGGCTTTTTGCAATGTGTAAAGCTATGTGTAAAGTGACAGGTATGCTCATGGAACTATGGGAGCTCATGGAACTATGGGTGGGCAATAAAAAAGTGACTTAGATCCTTATCCACATGATTACAACATTCTAATTCATTTTTTCATTAGTTATCACGTTTAAACAATCCTCGATCACATATACCGCTCTGAATTAGCAGTCTTATCGTTATCTGGAAGGTGTCCTAGTTGAGTGATGTTATCTCCTTCTTCACTGCCCTTGGACCTGCAGGCTGAGCCACTCATCCAGGAGGCCACAAAAGAACGCAGGCTAACATGTATAGAACTGCGGTCCTCGCTTGTCTCAGTTAAGGTCCGTGTTCATGATTCCACAATAATGGCATCTATGGGAGAGTTACAAGACAAAAGCCTCTGCTGACCAAAAAGGACACAAAGGCTCATCTCACAGTTACCAAAAAAACCCCCATCTTGATGACCCCCAAGACTAATAATAATCTGTGGACTGACGAGTCAAAAGTGGAACACACACGGGTCACG
The DNA here is from genome assembly GCA_009364415.1 of Spea multiplicata. NCBI lineage: Eukaryota > Metazoa > Chordata > Amphibia > Anura > Pelobatidae > Spea > Spea multiplicata. The sequence goes on from VKOC01023809.1 coordinate 24,019, forward strand.
TTACATCCGGCGTAAAGCTAAGACAAAGTTCCACAATACGAACATCATACCAACAGTCAAACATGGCGGGGGTCGGGGGCTACTTCAGGACCTAGGCGACTTGCCATAATTGATGGGACCATGAATTCTGCTCTCTACCAGAAAATGGAGGAGAACGTCCGGCCATAGGTTTCTGACCTAAAGCTCAAGCGCAGCGGGGGGCGATGATCCGAAGCACACAAGCAAGTCCACCTCTAAATGGCTCAAAAGAAACAAAATTAAGGTTTTGGAGTCCTGACCTTAAAGTGGCAGTTCTATAACTGGTGCCGGAATCAGGGTAGAGGAATAAAATTATAATATTTAAGACATCAGATCCATGACAGGCTGCAGTCATTCCTGAAAAAAATATTATTTAAAAAGTGTTTTCACACAACACGTAGGCAATATTTTTAATTCACGCGTTAGTGATTTATGGAAAGCATGGTGAAGACGAGCGCCCAAGGGTCGTCAGAGAAATTATCAAGAGCAATATCTATTCAATATTAGTAACGCAGGATCATATTGACATAATCAGTTATGATTGATATGGCTGAGTAATGCCCCCCAGAGACACAAGCCCTGCCGAGCTGATAAATAAATTATGAGTATCATAATGATTTTATTTTCCCTGTTTTGTCATCAATTGGTTTGCTCAAACCTTTGCAGTTAATATTCGTTACTAGAGAATTCTTCTGGGGAATATCCTCCAAAGTACGAGGGTTTAACATGAAAAAAAGTAAAAGTTAGTAAATTTAGAGCAACTTTGTAAATATGTTGTTACCGTAACCAGTGGTTTATTCTGGCCTACGAAGCCTAGGAAGGTCCGGGGGGGGCAGACTATTGGGCCATCAGGTACAGTGTAATGCCACTAGTCAATGGGCCAGTTAAAAGGGAGATAACTAATCTCCCCAACCAGCCCAGTCCTCCATAGTTTCCTTCCCGGGAGTCCTTCCTCTAAACGTGACATCATATCGTAACATCCAGTAGCAGCACCACTGCTCCTGATTAGGCCTGGGGCAGTAACTGGGGTAGATACACCACCAGCTATAGCCCTTATCAAATCTGTATGAGAGACAAGAGGAGACTTTCTGAAGTCCTCTCCAGCCTTAACTGTTTTGGCAGAAACCAAAAAAAAAAACTGTAGACCTCATTTGTAATGTTCTTTTCCTGGCTCCAGTCGTTATAGTCAATATCAAATAGGTGATAAAATAAAAATAATAATACCCTAACACTGTAACTAAAATACATACCTGACAATATTTGAAATGGCATCTGAAGAAGAGACCTCTGAGGCCCAGGAAGACCAGGGGAGGGGTGGCACTTTCTGGCACTGGGCCAGGTAAAGCCAAGTGGTTCCATCAGCTCCTTGACCCCCCCCCAGTAACTCCCATATGCAAACACTCACACATACACACATACTCACTAACACAAACTCCCTCTCACATACTTACACATACTCATTCATGCTGACACACAAACTTACACATGCATGCACTCTAACTCTAAAATACATGCATGCATACAGACCCGCTCACTCCCTTATTCATTCTCTCGCCTCTCACACACACTATCCTTTACCCCCTTACTTCATCTGCAGCTTTCTTCGCAAAGTGCATTATGTTTATAAGCCATATAGAAATGGAAAATGTAGGATTTGAGAACAGTGACCAATCTTCCTGCAATGCTGTTTTTCATGTTTTTTCATGATTTTTTTTCATTGATTACACCCCATGGCCATTGTGATATTTATGCTCCACTTGTGTCAGTATAATGGGAATATGTATTATTATTATTGCTTATTTAAACAAGAGGTAAAGAATTGGAAAAATGGGTAAAGATTTTTGGAAAGGCAGTCAAAACACACTTGACAAAATAGAAAATAAAATGAAAGTACAAGAGGGAGAAAGTAAAATCGCGTAAGCCTGAGTGAGTGATATAAATCATCGGGTTTCGTCAGTAAACTGATTATTTCCTCAAGAGTAAAGCTATTAAGAGCGCCGGTGATGGTCTTAGCGGTAGATAGATTGGCTTCATGTGTTCGCTTCTCTCTCCAAGGATCCGACAACCATCAATCTGTCTCATCACGCAGTCTTGAGTCGCGTTTCCCTGATCATCACCCAAGAGATCGGGAGATCTACCAATCAAGGAATTTAATGAGCGATTGATCCCGTCGCACAACAGCACAACCTCATTTCTTTGGCTGCCGTTAAACGCACTTTTGGGCACTGTACATATAATATTGGTATAATACTGAATTATCTGAGAGATTGCGATGGTGTATTCGTATAATGCACCGGCTGCGCATGATCTAATGCATGTGGAAGTGCTTGTATTTAATTGTGAAAACTTATATTTATTTTAATATCTACATACATATCTAATGACTAAATCAGAATATAAAGAGACAGTACAGCCATCCTATGTACTTTAATTCATATGATAGCTGGTTACGTGATCCTGCGGTAAAAGTGAGGATGGCGTGTGAGCTCCAGAAAACTGCGAGCGAGTTAAGGAGATGATGTATTTATGAATGAATGAACGTATGTACGTATGTTAGTGAGAAGCAGAGTGTACGTATAAGTGTGTTTGTGTGATATTATGAAGTGTTTGTGTGTGACCATGTATGTGTAAGTGTGTGGGAGCATGAACGTGTGTAAACATTAATGTTCATGTGTATGTTTGTGAGCATCTACCTGTATGTGTGTGAGCGTGTATGTGCATGAATGTGTATGTATAAGTGTGTGTGAGGGAGTGTGTGTTGCTTTGAGTAAGTGTATGTTAGTGTAAGCGTGTGTTAGCATGTACGTTTGCATGTTTATACATATATGTGGCAGTGCGTATGAATGGGGGGGCAAGGGACCAATGGGCTTTATTGCCCTCCCAGACCAGAAGGTGCCAGCCGGCCCTCCCTGAACTGATCTGGTTATTTTGCATTTACATTGACCAAACCGTTGATAGTTCCGGGGAAACGTGTCGGTAACTCAGGTCTAACAACTGTCGTATGGAGTCTCTAACCGATATCCCAGAAGACCCTAAATCTCCCGGAGTTTCAAGGCTTTAAACTTAAGTGCCAAATCTCAGTGATTAGTAAACATACCTCTGGGATATTTGCTGACATTTTGAACTTTCTAGGCTCTAATGACAAACGAGCAATGGAGAACGAACGATACAAGAGAATTACAGGGTCCCCGAAGAATAACGGAGCCGAAAATGTTTACCTGCTTGAAGAGCTCTGTGATTAGATGTTGCTTTCTATTGATTTTGAGATCATGGTAAATAAACTGTACGCAGAGCATCGCGTGTTGGCGAAATTCACCCGATTCGCTTAGTCGTTTGCCATTTTTGTGCGCATCTCATCTATAATCAGGTTAATGGCGTCTACCCTCCTGCAATACATTCTTGCAGCCCTTAAAGTGACCGTAGAATTTTTTGGGGGGTTCTCTAGTAAGGGAGGCTACAGAGGATAGGTGATTTTTTACTGAATTATTGGGGGTTCCGCATACTTTTGGCCATATAGTGTATAAACTGGTATCAATCACACTCACAGAGGTAAATTGTTGAAATGAAGCTCTTGAAGCTTCTGGAAAAAGCGCAGCTTAGTGGAGGGGGCCCTGACAGGGTTAGGAGGTGGACCTAAGGGGTTTTGTTTTAATTTTATTGGTTTGCCAGGTCAGGGGCTGGGTCATATAAATAGGTGGTAGCCATTTTGCGAGCTCATTTTATAATAAGCTTTTCAGACCCGTGGTTGTCCCTCCCTCCCTATTTATGGTTTTAGGGGGGGGGTTTACCCCTATTAGGAGTTTGGCAAAGTAAATTATTGGCACTTTATTGTTATGTTTTTGGTTATTGTTAAATTATTGTTTGGGGTCATTGTCATGGTATGGGTGGTGTCGGGATATTATTGTTCTCTTGTAATTTGGATGACAATGACTTTTAGTCAATGGTGTTTTTTAAGCTGTGGATAATTTTCCACTGCAATTTTGGTGTCCATGTCTTATTTTGGGGGGTTTGGGTATTCTGGTGGGTTTTTTCCTAGAGGGCCCACGGATCGACCATGCGCCTGTCATTGCTGCGGGGCTTCTACAGTTTTCTGTTTTTCAGGTAGAATAAAGAAATGCTCTAGCATCATATCGTTTAAGGTCCATGGGTGCTGCTGGTAATCTTAAACACATCGACATTTAAAATTTTGGTTAAATGCAAAAAAACTAAAGTAAAAATTCAGTCAAATTTGTTAGAAACCAAAGCATAGTTCAAAGCCGTTGGTTAATATAACCGTAATCGATTGAGTAAAGCTCTCTGAACTTCCTTCTCCAGGGTTGAATTTGTATTTTAAGGATAAAAAAAATGGCATAAAAAAACTCTAACTTCAGACCGACAAAAAAATCCATTTGCTCCTCTTCATGTTGATGGGAGAACATTCCCAGTAGATGATGAAGAAACCATCATTGTGATGTTCGCTATATAAAACCACCACCAGTCAGCGATACCCGCGGTTCATTCCATGCCTATTGAAAATGTGAAAATCAAGCTCCTTAATTGCTGATAATCTTGGTTCTTTGCAAACAAACAATTACCGTAGCAGGCAACCAGCGGATTAACCTGTTTCCGAAGAGCTCAAAGTACCTTCCACCTAGCTCGTTAGGGGAAAAAAAGATTGTAGAGCCTTCTAATGATGGTAGATGGGAAATGCTTAAGTTAGAGACCTTAATGCACCTAAAAATAACTTAATTGCCATCAAATAGGATCAGAGAGGTAAATAGGAGAACCCAACCAGAAGAAGACTACATGGGCCAAAGGCGACTTTTGTAAGCAGAATGATAAATATGAATCTTTCTCATTACAAAAGACCAAGAAATCAGCAAATGTCAACAAAGAGTATCAATAATTATTAAACTACTCTGATTCTGCTCTAATTATAAGACAGATATAACAGAGAGGTGGGTAGGAGATACACGGTTATTGGCTAAATCCTAGTTGTCCTACATGGTGTAAAGAGAGAGGAGAAAAGGCCAAAATCTGCCCCTTTACCCCCCCAGCCTGAGATGTCCGGGTGCAAACACAGGAGGTCTTTCAAACTCCTTAAAGAAAGCCCCGGATAGGGAGAAGAAGGATTAAACGAGAAACAAACTTTGTAGAAACAAAATGACCCTTTTCTCCTTCTACAGGAACGCGCCAGTTGGTCTTCAACGGTAAGATTGCTCCATGTTTGATATACAAACACGTTGTAAACATTATCTTTTTCCATTTTAAAGGTTTGCGCTGAGAATTTATGTGCCGCATTGCGATTTTGACAGGGAACTGATGTTTTTTTTCCCCATTTGAATAATTATGCTATTAACAATATGACAGATAACATACATTACCGTGTAGGTGACACAACGCAACCAAATGATGAACAGCACAACATCGGAAGACTCACGCTGCGTTTATTTTATTTACGAAACAAATTCTTGTTTATCAGTTGTGTGATCCCATGTGCAAAAAACATGTCTTTTCACGATGAAATGGCTTAAAACTTAAAGCCCAGACTGTTTGGCTTTTGGTTGGGAAAGTTAGCCTCTGGGACGAAATTGGGACCATGGTCTTTCTTTTTTTATTATCACACTAGACTCTTTGATTATTAAACAATGATTTGAACATTTTTGCTCAAGATCCAACAGTTCCCTTTTCTTAAGAAAAGTAATACACTTAGAACATTGGCTTTTGGGACTGGATGATTATTCTGGCCACACACCTTATAGGACAGCAGGCCACAGAAGTAGACCACCACTAATGGACAATCAAGGACTCTCCAGTGGTTCTAGATGTATTCTGACTCACATGGCTATATGTGGTTCCATATTATTTAATCCAAAGAGTAACAATTTACAATAGATGACAACAAGGTATAACTGATTTTTGGGTTGTTCCACTTCATGACAATGGGGAAGCAGAAATGAAGTTTTCCTCCATGATATACTCACCACCAAACCAAGAAAGTCCCACTTTTCAGAATCTGCCAGCATATCGGCCCCATGTGGCCCATCTAGGCACCCGTTTCTCCCGCTGTAAAGACTCAAACCTTAATCAGTCGTGGTCTCGTCTTAGATTCAGGAGCCGTACGCCTGTTTAAGCAACCTCTACATATTCCACACTTATCACGTGGTTTAGGTCATGCTTGTCTTGGGGCTGGCTTGCAATCTGAAGAATATCACTGATGAAATCACAGTTAATTTGCATTTTTTTAACATTTGAGAATGAATTTCCAGGGATAAAGATTCCATCAAGATATTGCGCCTTTACGAATGTCACATAAAGAAAGTCAATGCCTTGCAAAGTTCATGAAATTTTAATATCGCTGTCACAGATTTAGAACCTGGATGCCAGGACTGATATAACAAGATCCCAGTCCTGATGTCATTTCTTGTATCAATGAGGACAGCGGAATGCGGCACGTCGTCACAAAATGAAACGCGCTCAGAAACTGACATGCGTTGAGTATTATTATCATTAAGTATTAAATTGTAAATGGTAATCCAAGTCACTGTCACCGCTCACATACAGGGATTATTATCTGACGGCGTGCTATAGACTCGAGGATTCTCCGCTAATTGTTTCGCGAGCCGAGCGGAATGCAATTATTAGGGAGTTTTTTTGGCGGTAACGATAAAGACGTTGACGAACGCAATTTCTCAAATCAATTTGAATGTCATCGGTGTATTTACTATAAATCAAACATCTAATACCAATTATGCCGATCAGCGCTCTACCCTGGGGTATTGAATTTTGGCAGAAATATTATTTAACTGCTAAATTCAAGCAGAGATGATTGCGGAATCGTCCGGTGAAATCGGCCAGAAATTACATGCTTAAAACAGGGAGGGGGGAAGTGATACTTCTGTAGAAAAATGATAATTTTCATGGTAGAATAAGCTGCCAATTGATGTTAAGCTGCCAAAAACTCAACAAGACTTACCTAGTTTTATAACTATAGATAAGGGGGATATATATTTATATATATTTATATATATATATAAAATCAGTCTTCATTAGGCTAATATAATATTGAAATAATAATTTTAATTAAATGGAAACTTTAAAAACCTCCTACAAAAACATGGTTAAAATATTACTTATTGATTTAAAGAGCAAATCATATTTTCCAGCACCAAAAATTTAATTTGTATGCAAATTTCTGACAGTTTTATAGATTTTTTCTGTTTCGAAAATAGTAACCGTATTTTCTCATATTCTAGTTTTTCATTCCCTGTATTTATTAGTTTGATTAATATAGTCTTCTTAGGTTGGAAAAAGTAATTTATAGGGAAAAAAATGTATGCATGGATTGTACCACCTGGAATGTAGGTTACAAACGAGGCCATTGCTTTAAAAAAATTCCAAAGTGGCGGCCTCTGGCCTTAAAGAGCCAGGACCAAGTCGGCCCATCTTTGAAACCCTTCTCTATAAGGTGAGATTGAATTTGCCATTCTTTAGTGTTCGAAAAATACCATTATATAAGTTATGGTGAGTAAAGGTGATGGAAAACCCTTCCACTTAAATTAAGGGGTAGTAGAATTATTATTAAACACTCATCTACAGACACCAGACAGGCCAGAAGGCTTGTTTTTCCCTCAGAAATCTCATGGTGCTGCCACAAGCACAGGGGATTCTGGGTAGGCGCATGCAAATAAGGTCAACAATAATCACCTTTTGCCTCTATATGCACTTTATACGTGGATCCCTTGAAAGTAATTCCCCGCTATACAAGACCACGTGGAAGCTGAGATAGGAGGCAGCCTGCGGCAGAATCTGCATTATCCGATCAATTTGCTATCCTGACGTTCTCTCCTTTTTTTCCCTCTTCCAGCACTTTACAAACCGAACGATGTATAGAGAAATAAGCGAGTTGACTTGCTGAAATGTTTTAATTACTGCTTCGTTAATGCATTCCGACACAGTAAATTAAAAATGCACTATACTACTTTAACAACAAAGCAAGCAAATGTTAAAAAAGAAAGAAAAAGATGGCCTCAAAAAGACCTCAAGCTAGCCTGAGATGGTCCTCCCGACCACTAAATGTACACACGCGCTGCAAGTAATCAATGTCTTCTCTTTCCCGTGACAGACGGTGAATCCTTCCATCCCTAGCAAGGTAATTATTCTCCCCTTAAAGGCTAGAAGCCACACGCCTTAAACTCTCACCGTCGCACACCCTTACACCGCGTATCTATCACTTGTTAACAGCTACGATGTATCTCTTGGCTGTCATCTTCAATGCTGGAGGCAGAGTATGGAGTAAAAGTACGAATGGCGGGTATGAAGGCTATCGGAATTAATGGATGAACCGCGGCTCCCATCCGTCCCGAAACCGCAGTGACATTCCCGAGAACCAGGTTACGGTGATACATGAACTGTTCAGAAAAGATTAGAGCTAGAGGTGAAATGAATTGTTTATAAAAACAACTTTTCAACCTTTACCCTCTATTTAATTAATGACCAGAGGCATCTGCCGCTAATTGAGGTCCTAGAGGTTTAAAATCACTTACCTACTTTTGATTTTAGTGTTTAAAAGTCAATGGGGACTCTTTTAGTTTTATCGAAATTATCAGAGTCAACCAAGATGAATCAATTCTTTTCAAACTAAAAACCTTGTTTTTTTTTGGCATACCAGCTTTTTTTTTTAAAACCATACCATAAATTACTTAATGTTTGGGGTCCATAAAAGAACCCAGGGTGGATACCTTTTAACAACCAACGTTGAAAGCTGTTGAATCTTAAAAGCTTTCAAGGTCTCTGAGGATCCTTCTTCAGATATAATGATTACACATTTCTTTGGAATATGCAGAATAAATGTTATTTTTTTATATTGTTACTCTATATGTAGATTTCATCCAACATATATTTTTATATGATTTGCTTAATAAAAATTTCCACAGCAGATACTTCTCCCTTTATCGCTGGTGGAAACCGAGGCACGTGCCGGTAAATTGAGCATTGTGCTTTCTTCATTCTGTCACAGTCTGTTAATTCATTCACCGACTTCCAGCCCTTACAATCCCAATACAACTTTGTGTCTGCATTTATAAATTCATGCTTGAAGACGTAACGAGCATTAACAAATACAGATCTCAATGAAAAGATTACTTTTCAATACAAAATATTTCCAATAAGGAATCCCTGAAAATCTAGCGTAGACCACCGAGCCCTAAATCTAATAGATGACCAGCAGAGACATGGGACCCCCTGCACCCTCAGTGACATAGAACTTGACTGCCCAGAAGAACCACGCGGCCCCATCTAGTCTGACGGTTTTTCCTGATGTAAAGACTCAAACCTTTAATTTCCCTCCACTGTATTAACCTTTGCCACTTTTGCTGGGAGGCAGTTCCACTTATCTACTACCTACTCGGTAAAGTAAAACTTCCATACATTCTCTTATGTATTGTCAAAGTATTTTCACTTTTAACTACTTTAAGAAAAAGAAAAAATAAACTTAAACATGCATTTATAACAAATATTTATAAATATTATTTTTTTTTCCAAGATACATTCATTTAAAAGTCTAAAAAGGCAAATAACGATCACATTTTTGGTGTTTGCAAATGTGACATAACAAAATTCGATTTTTTAGCTCAAGCGTAATGAAATGCCACTTGAAGGTCAGTTTTCTTTTCTTTTAGCCGTTTCTCACAATTCTTGTTTTTTAGGCTTTTCAGCAGCAAACAGCAATTTTAAGATATTGTCATAGAGAACTCTGATTTGATTAATGGGTTCCAGACGCAGACAATCAGAAAATTAGTCTCAAAATAATGGGTTTTCCTGTCTGTGTTTGATGCCACGGAAATAGTATTGAAAAGGCTAACTTACAGGAAAAAAGTATTCAAGGCTAAAAAGTAGTGAATATGAGCGGCTACGTGCTGTACGGGACCGGCATCTTCCAAAGTCCAACATTTTACAGCTTGACACGCTAAAAACGCCTATATAATAATGTTTACTGATTACAATAAACCATTCATATGTTTTAGAAGCCCACCTTATGTGGTGCCGGCAGCCACCTTAACTTTCTGTTTCTAGGATCTGCATGAAAACTCCATTTGCAGAAATGCAGCCCCAAACTTGCGAGGAGCCTCCGCCATGCTTCTCTGTTGCCTCCAAACACTTATTCTTGTACCGCTCTCCAGCCCTACGGAGAACAGACTGCCTTCTGCTACAGCCAAATACTGGACTCGTCAGCCCAGAGCCCCGGCTGCCATGTTTCTTCACCCCCCGCTTCTGTGTTTTTGTGAAGAGTCGGATTCCACGTCGGGAGTACGGCTTTTTGGCCACAAGTCTACAGAACAGTAGATGGGTGTAACAGGGTCCAACTGCTTTCTGTCAATGCTGGACATCTTCCAATTGTAAAGGGAAATAGGCCTGAAGTGTCCACCGTCCTAAATATTATCAGTTTCTTTGTGCTTCTTCAAAAGAGATTGGGCAGAACGTCTAGAAACCCCTGTCTGCCTTGGACTTTCTGTCTGGGAGAGACCTCCCTGAAGCGGTGTCACTACCCTGTGTGTTGTTGCTGTGCTGAGTTTTGCCCTGGTGTTCTCAGCAGCCTCGCCTTGTTAGTGAGTTTGTCTGTTCCTCACTCAGTTTTATTCCTACACAGCTGTTTCTGTTTATGATTGAGTTTCAAACTTTTTAACTCATTGATGATCATTGGCACCTGTTTGGTATAATTGTCTAATTGTGCACCTACGTATATGCCTACAGAATCCAGGACTTTGTGCAAGTCTACCTAGGAGAATTGATGCTGTGTTGAACGCAAAGGGTGGTCACCCCAAACATTGGATTGATTTACATTTTCCTCCGGTCACCCACTGTTTATTTTGTTTAATGATGAAAATAAACTATTAACATATCTATTTTTGAAAGCACCATTTACAGCATTTTTTCACACCTGCCTAAAACTTTCTACAAAACACTGTATGTTTTTTTGGCAGATACATCATACTTGTCATATTCTATCTCTCTTAGATTAATCTTATCTGCAACCCTGGCTCCTTATCATACTGCCTTATGGTAATTAGAATTATGCAGAGAGACCCTCTGACCGTCTGACTAATGAAAGTCTATGGGGGAATGGACTATATGAGACAAACAGGACTTCCTTGGCATTGCCATAAAGCATCAGCTCAGTGTGGTGATTGAGCCGGGAAATCACATGACTGACAGCAACGGCGCCTCCAGGTCTGCAGATAAATGGTTTATTGGGGGGTTAAAGTGAGAAATCACTTTTTTTCCCATACTAAATTGTATTGCTTTATACAGCACTGTATTTAATGCTCAAAGAAATATATTTATTTTACATGGGGCTTTAAGTAAGAATTTACATAAAAATGAGTTAATTAGGATCAGATCAGCCCTGGAGTTTTAGCAACGTGAGAACAGATCTTAACAAAACTATCAAAGCGGACGATGTTCAGGCTGTAAGAATATACATTTCAGGGACTACGCTATTTACTAAAGTTCCCATATTTATTAATGGACACTGCTAATGAGCTAATGAGTAGCAGCTAACACTGCAATGAATTGTGGGTGATTACGGGTACCCCAGAACAATTACAAATGAGTTTTAGATCAGAAAATCCAGAGGAATTATATATATATATATTATACACTAATTATTTCGGGTTCTCTGTCTCTTCCCTTTATATATAAAAGGTTTATAGTATTTATAGTATTATAGTATTTTATACTATTTATAGAGTAAAGGCTCTCTGGGTTTTCCACGTTTGTAGGACTTCTAATTCATTTCTCAAGATGCGTCTTGAGATCTGGAAAAGGTTGCGCGAGTAGCAGCTCAGACATTAACGAGAGTTATAGGGCCCATTTTCTTTAGATGTACGTAACGCGGCTATATGAAGAATTGCTTCCTGACGGTGAAAAGGAACACGGATGGGGGAGAGAGCGCCCAGAGGTATCAGTTCGGTAAGAAACGGGATGAGATCGATCCTTCGGCTGTATTAATAAGGCTTCCGCTTGCGTTCATTTAAAGGGACGCGCCATTGTCCAATGCAGCCCCAAAGAATGCATATTTAATACTATAATGTGCATTAAATGTGAAACAAATTAAAAATCAAGAACTTTTCTTTGGGAGAAGCTGCATCGTCCCCTCCATGGTGCCGTTTTCATGTCACTGATTGGCTGCTTAAAAGCAGGAAAGTGTTCCCATTTAAACCAATGGAAACACTTCCTTTGCATGAGCATGAAGGGTCTTTTAAGACCCCACCAAAACACTCACTGATCTAGGGGGGGTCCTGCCTCTCGGATATGTAACAGGCCCCCTCATTGGCTCTCTACCTGTGTCTGGGCTGCAGGGGCCTATGAGGGCCCAGTGGCCCTTTTTAGTGCTTGGGGCCTGGTGGCAGAGCAGTGGGAGCAGCATAGCGGCCCCATCTTTGGGTTTGTACTGGGGGCCCCAACACTTCTAATGGTGGCCCTGATGTCACTAGAGGGGCAGACGTTCCCATGCCAAGCTCCAATATTTCATCTGCCCCCCTATTTAAATCAATTAACCCCTTAAGGACAATGGGCGGTCCCTAAACCCATTGAAAACAATTAAGGGGTTAAAACAATTAAAGAAACGAGTTTCTTACGCTCATTATCGTCATTATTTGCTTTGATGAAATCACTTGGACATCAACAAAAAATGTTTTTGGGAACTGGGGGGAATTTATTTGACAATCAGAAATATATAACAAAAAAAACAGCGTTTCATTCACAAATAATCCATGACACTTATTTTAGAATTGTGCGTCGCTAGCTGTGTCAGCAGCGCGGATATGGACGCTGGGGAGACAGAACCAGGACAGGGGGAGTTCTTTGTCGTAGCTGTCATCTTGAAATTTGATGTCCAGGTAAAAGTCCCCGTTGTAGAGAAACAGCAAGGCGCCATTACAGACCGAATTCTCCGTGGGTTCGACCTGAAAGAGACAAAAAAAACCCCACAAATATAAAAAACAGGGAAGAAGACGCTCAACTATCTGACCATATCGGGCATATTCGTTCACCAAAGGTGTAACCATGACGACGCATGAGCCTCTAGCGCTAAAGATTGTTTACCGCCGTGCAGGTCCCTCCGTAACCCTATTATCAGGATTTTTAAAAAAAATATATATTTATTTATTAAAAAAATAATGAAGTTAACAGAGGAAAAACACAATTCATATACTTTAAATAGGTGGAACGGACAAAATTTGGTGTTGTTACACATACATTCTCGAACGCAGAAACACAGAATCTGCCAGATCAGGCCCATTCGGCCCCCGTCCCAACGTGAAAACTCAAATCTTAATCAGTTCTTTTTAGTCTCATTTTAGATTCAAGATATCATATAAAACTTAAAAAAACACCCTTTCATTGCTGGCACATGGACAGTAACATTAAAAAAAGAAGCCACTTCTTTGCTGCTTTACTGATTATACAGTATTGGGGTTAAAATAGACCTGTTTAATATCATAAAACATTAACAGTCACGTCGTTGGGGGCCGCTTCTTACCCAATCATTTTACTTTCAACCTCAATATTTGAAACATAAAATAAATTATGTTATTCCTTTTAGAACTTAACTGTGTTAACGTCAGCAAACATGAAAGTGATGCCACTTTTCGCACATTGGCCACAATGAGCTTCTGCTGTGGCAGCAGCATAGGGTCAATTAAGAGAATTGCGGCCAGTGGTTTAGGATGAGCTAAACGTGTATGTAAATTTGAGCTGCTTACAATTTATTTGTGTGTGTGTGAGCATTATTTTATGAAAAAGTCCATTTTTTTATTTATTTTTTTGACACGCACTGAACAGGTTCTTTTTGTTTCCATTTATAAAGAAAGACATGACAAAAATAAACGTCACCAGTTAGTAATGAAAACCAACACTAGCCGCGTATAAAAGCAAATATGCTCATGCAAACGCCGATGATAGATTCTGTTCAAATACAAAAAAACCATTATCACCTCCCTAATTGTCCATATATTTGAATTATTTCCAATTAAACGCGCATGTATTGCCGAGTGCTGAAGGCTCGTTAGCCTCGGTGTTGACGGAGGAACCCGATTCAAATAAACAACCCCGGTAAATCAATAAGTATTGGAACACTCTTCGAAAGCGCGGTGAAAGATGCGAGAGACAGCCAGCTACCGGAGTTCAGTGCCAATAATGATGTTCCGTACAGTTTAGGGGGGGATCTCAGAGACATGACAGGCAGATGTCCCCTTTACTTCCAGGAGCAAACAGTGCTTCGTGGACTCCATGTTAATCCAAGGCTGATGTCGGAACTGAATCGTACTCCTCGTAGCGACTGCTGTGGCATTTATTGACGGCTACCTTCACCACCAGAAGACTGAGAAGACAAGAAGACTGTTCTATCTAAACCCTCTCTCAGCAGGCCCTGCTTCTTCTATGACGTATATTTACCCACAAAATGGACGTTGTTAGTAGAGTCCGATAAAAGATCTCAAGGTGAGCAGTAAAGTCACAAGGTCCTTCAAACCCTCAGAGACCTGAAGAAGGTACCTGAGATGCTTACGTGACGGTACTTCTTACAGCCGGACCACTAAAAGCTATCGCTTCCTTACATATTGACGCCAGGAGTTGATGTTTAGTTTTCGGCAGAATTATTTCCATTCCTTCCTACTTGTGACCAAATTGACCGTGACATCTGATTTCCCGTAGACCTCCTATCAATGCCGGCGCGCTCTGCTGTATGTTTAATTCATTACAAAGTTCTCAACCTTTAATATCATGTAGGACCGAAATGCAATTTCACGTCACATCGCGTTTCAGTCAGGAGTCGCTCTCATCATACCTTTCCATCCGAACGTGTGAGAGAATTGATCGTTTTATTAGCAGGAGGTGGATTATGAACAGCAGAGCTCGCGAGCCGGGCGGACGAGGAACCGGGATATCTGGTTTGCAAACACATTTCGCTCTCGCGTTTGAGGGCAATTTGGAGACTTTGATGAAAATTGTTCACTTAACTGACTTGTGACCTTTTTGGAACCCCGTGTGAGAAACTATTTACGTAGAACACAAAATAACAATCGCAGTTTATTTTGGTAACAGACGTCTATGTTATTAATGTGATACGTAAGGCTTATTTAAGATTTAATGAGTATAAAGTATAAAATCACGGGCAGCGTTGTTATAATATTTTCTGTTCCTGTTACCTAATTAGCTTCTGATTAGCTAGCTAGCACCTAGGACCATAAGAGGACTTTAGTTACAGAGGTCCGCAAGCTCGGCTGGGGGGAAACATTTAGGCCAGATGGGAAGATAAGTAGAATCTCTGCAAGACATCATCTGGACCAGTCAATGGTCAATGGTCCAGATGATGCAGAATTTAAAGAATTAAGGCAATATCCTGGCTCCTTGCGTTAGGCCATGTGCAGAAGCAAGATGGAGCTCTATAAGTTACCCCTGCTGGTAGAAACACTCCTTGGTCTTTCCATTAGACCACCAAGGATGAAGCTTCCCTTTCATAGAGTGCTTAACAATTCTAATTAATGTATAGCATAATGTTTTTGGGCAGCCACGCATTAGCCATTTGTATGTATTCTCAAACACCCTGATTCCTTATCATACTGACCATGGAAACAACGGAATAGCTCAGTCTTAATCACCCACTCTGACCAATAACAGTCTGTGGAGTAACATGTAAAACTGAAATGTATCATCCGTAAAGACAATATTTGCACCCTCAACCTTTAGATCTGGAGTAACCCCCCCCCCAGTGTCCCAGCACCTAGAAGGTGGACTCCAAAGGGTGAGTAGTTAAAAAGAATAAGCTCAGTGTGGGAATGTGCGTATTTGAATAGACGGTGGCGGGATGGCAAGACACCAAAGTAATTTTCGCATGTATGCTATGTGGACACATACGGTATGTTTTGCTAGCATATATGTGACCGGCTACTACTTTAATGGGGGTGCTACTGAGCATGTGCAAGAGGGTTACATGCTAATGATCCCCACTTTCAGGACTTAAATGAGAC
The DNA here is from genome assembly GCA_009364415.1 of Spea multiplicata. Lineage (NCBI taxonomy): Eukaryota > Metazoa > Chordata > Amphibia > Anura > Pelobatidae > Spea > Spea multiplicata. The sequence goes on from VKOC01023809.1 coordinate 40,044, forward strand.
AGAAGTCCCATTTATCTAACTCTAATAACTAAAGAAAGAGTGCTCCAATATATTTATATTTATATATATTAAAAAAACAATTTTTAGGCACTATAATTCCAACTAAGTATTTTGTTACAGAAAAAAATATGGTGCAGAAATGTACGTACGCAGCCGATGAAGAATGTGTTGGATCCAACGAAGGTGACGACATCCTTTAGATCATGGTTGTGGACGCCGTTCTGGTAATCTTGGAAAGGGATGACCGTGAGGGCAAACGGGCCCACGGCATTCAGACTGCGATTGGTCAGCTTTACTTCCAGCTGTACGGGATCACCAACTTTACAATCGGCGATGACATCACAATCGCAAGGCTTTCCATTCACCAGCACATCTGAAATATAAAAGGGTTAACGTTATAGAATCTTAGTGTGTTAGTAACACTTAAATAAAGCTGATTTTTTCCCTACTATTCATAGAAGCGAGATATATCCTTTAAATAGAAGTTTTTTTGTTAACTATTTGTATTCATTCAGGTAAAAAAAGATATAACTGTTATTAATGTACATGAAAAGATATCGGGGCCAAATATACATTAGTACAGTTGCTGTTGTATAAATACACAAAACGAGATTTAAATGTTTGCGTATTAGTGACCCAAGAGGAGGCAACATATATGACCCTTGTGGAGTCTGCAGGAGAAAAGATGAGGACAATAAATAACATTTCTTGTAATCAATAAACCTGTATTCTGGTTGGCTCTTGGCCAATTCAATTGGCCAACTTAATTTACCAGGTAGAGGTATTTGTCCACCTACACAGCTGCCGTCCATTCTACCGAGCACTGAGATATGATGTCATACTGAGATATGATGTCATATCCCGACACTCTGCTTAGAAGGACCCGCGCAACCAGGTACAGCAATGGAATACCAGCTCGGCTCAGACCCCCATAGTGGAAACGGTATGTAACCAGCTCATTAAGCGTTGGTGCATAGAGTAGCCCTATTGCCCAAAAGGAAGATCTGGCAGATTGGTGGCCCAGTTGACCTGCCGCCCTAAGCCATCAAATGCCACTCAAACCAGGCAACTTCGAACCAAAATGTGCACCTTTAAATACAAACAGTTTACAATCTTACGGGAACTGCTTAATCTTTATCTTATGAACAGATGAGTCGGAACCTGGAATACAGATGAGGATACATACTTTATGTGTTCTGCTCAAAACAGGTCTACAAGAAAATCATCTTCCAAAAGCATCCCTCACATCTGACACCGTCTCCGGTGAGTTCCATTCAATCCTCAGTTCCCACGACAGGGAAGGAAACGGATCAAAGCCGGGGGATGCTTTGCATTTGTTACATAAGTTTTCAAAATTCTTGTTAAACAAAACCAAAAATGTCATGGGATCTCCGTACAATGGAAAAAAAAAACAGGTGGGCATAGACAATGTCCCATAGGGATATCCCCCTCTGATCACTCCAATATAACTCTTCTTCAAACTTTGTATCTCACACAGAAAGTTCTCAATCTGACAACGTAAAGGGGAAAGAAATAACTTGAGTTTAATGTTAAGTGTCAGAGGTGTATTCTGGCTTAGGGTCAATAGGCAGCAACTCGTCGACTTCTGGGGCAGTCAGGCTCCTTGTAGCACCACTGTTGACCAGGCCGGATAAAATGGAGATCACTGATCTCCCCAAGTGGCCCTATGGAGGACTGCGCCGACTTGGCACAGTCTCCGTGGATCACTTAAGCCCAGCTTGGGCACCCTAAAAAGGCATGTGCCAGGATATGACGTCATACCCCGGCGCTCAGCAGTAAGGACTACGGCATGGAAGGGGGGGGCTGGTGGCGATGCCCCGACTTAGTCCTAGGACGGCGTCACATTAGGCTCTGTATGTCTCATTGGCGTTGTTATTCATTCTGTCCCCCAAAACTGTTTTTGGAAAAAAGATCCCTACTGGGGCTACTTCTCCTAGTTCAACAAGAACATTGGTATTTCCTAACACAATACTTCATGAAATGGGTTAATGTGACATTGTAATAGTAAAAAAAAAAAATTCCCGCTTTCCTATGTAACGCCTGAATTTTTCGCGTACGACTTGACCTAAACGACCAGTAGATTGTAAGACATAAGAGGCCCTTGAGTTAAAAGATCGCCCTGGATACCATAAGAAGCGTTACTTGCTGAACCGACATGATCTGGGCAACCGCATCGGATAGGAGCGTTAATAGATAACTCGGGGCAAGAATTCTTAGTAACTAAGCGACTGGTTACATATCTCCATAACGGCACAATAACACTTATCATAAAGAATGGCTCTCTTGTCATCGGAAATCATTTGGGATTACGTTCCGCAATCAACAGTCGACAAGAAATAAAGCTGCAGTACTCAACGTGACGCAGGGCACATAAACGGTTAAATGACATTATTATTATTTCAAAGGGAAAAAAGCTAGATGTAAAATTCCACCATTTTTTATGGCACCTTTTAAGTGCGGTGGGTGCCCCCGCTGTGTGTTATGACCCTCATTATCATTGTGGCTGTGGGTCATAGGAGTTGTTTGAACACAAGAGCTCCTCACCCCATTTTTTAATTTATTTATAACTTTTTGTCTTTATTATTTATGGGCGACGTGCCGCATGCAAGAGGGGATCAGCCCATTTTTCGCTGCGTAAAAACCAACCGTCGACATGCAGGCCACACGAAGCTGCCGGTTCCACGCATCAATGTCCCAAACTCTCCCAAACTCAGTGACCGATTACAAAGAAACCTCAGAAAACTGAATTCTCATCTGTAAACCCAAACAATGATAGACTTCCGACGGCGGCGAGGCTGGGGGGGCATTTTGTCAAAGCCACGTATCCTATTTATGGCCGGCACTCTAAGCATTAAAAGTTCTTTTTTGTTTGTCTTTATCTGGATCAACACAATTAGGGATATCTTGAAAAGGTTGAACTCGATGAACTTGTGTTTTCCAGCTTTGCTATAAAACCAGGAAGCCAGAATCTGCCTCCAGATGTCACGGGTTCAGTAAATAAACCCAGACAGAGAGAACGCATATGCAGGTTTCTGGGTTCTTTTATCAATGAACCCAACGACATCATGCCCATGCCATTGGTCATTAGACACGCTGGGGAGGGTTTCAGACACCCATAACTTAGGGCTCCGGGGGGGAGGATCAGGGAAATATATATATTTTTCTCCGCATTTTATTTTCATTTAAAATAAGAGCAAATTTGGTAAATATGATAATAAGCCTGAAGAAGAGACCTACATAGTCTCAGAAGCTTACAATCTATTATACTTAGAAAATGATGGTATCATCTTTAGCAATTTTTCTCTTTTTTCTATCCACATGGAAAAAATTCTATAATTTAAAAAAAACTAGACTTACTAAAACTGTACACTTTTTTTCAGCTATGTCCTCTGTAAATAGATATGTTTGCTTGAAAAAAATGATAAAAACCCAATATGTAGCTCTTCGAGCCGGCTCTATTTAAACCAAGACGTGTTACATTTCCATCAAATCGTAACATCCCACTTCCACGGCACCGAGAAACTCCGTGTTCGTTCCAAGGAACACGTCTCACACGTCTAAACAAGGATTCCAACTTTTCTTTTTCTGTGGCTTTATATATCTTTGCCGATCTCCAGCCGCACGCGGAAAATTCAATATATCGGAGCTTTTTCTTAAGCAATACTGAGGGAAATATTCATCAAAGTCTCCTGTTTATTTCACAGGAGAAGATTTGACGGCTTCTTGTGTTATATGATGGTTCTTATCCATCAGAAAGAAACCTCGCCAGCTTTACTGAGCAAGACCCCGTGGAATTGTATAGGTAGATACATTATTTATATGACATAAAAGAACTGAACTCTATTACAGAAAGGCCCATTAAAATATAGGGAAAAGAGAGAGAAATATTTATTAAAAAAATTATATATTAAATACATTAAAAAAACCTATATATTCTGAAGGATTATATCCTTCATGTTCAAGAAATTACTAAAACAAAATATAATTCTAAAAAAATATGTTCTTTGCCCTCGCAAAAAGCTATATTTCCATTAAATGTCAGGTGGAAGGCTTTGGTTTTATAATAGCTAAAGAAAGCATAAAAAAGGGAACTTTTTAAAACATTATTATTATTATAAAGGAGCTCCGTAACTGTATTGAACAAAAATAAAACGCCTAAGATTATATATATTTATATAAATACATTATATACTATTATTTATATATATATATATATATAGGAACTATGTAAAAAAATATACGGGTGGCACTTAATCACTGGAAGAAAATATTGGAAATTTTTTAGCATTTTTAAAAATAATGCAGATTTTTTTTTGGGACACTGGTATAAAGCTGTAATGAAGCTTTCCCCTTAGAACACAGCCATTGTTATCAGTCCCGGGCGTTTTAAATGACAGCGAGAAATGTTCTCTAGAAAGAAAAAAGTGAGGTAGCACATAAAGGATGTTTGTATGATTTTTTTTTCTTTGGATGTCGGGAGATATGCCTGGTCGGTTATGTCATACATGTTGCAGGGAAGCCTGCAGGGTCTGCGGTGCTCTGAGGTTCATTACGAATCCCCGTGGCGCGAGCTCTCAAATGGCGTCACTCAATGGAACGCGTTATCCATACGAGGAGACCAGCGGCCACCAGCGGTAAATGGTGCATTGAATTTGCCACAAGGTGACCCTACTAATTCAATGGCCCGAATGAGGACAGGAAGGGGCACTGGATGTGATACACGCATTGAGGCGCTATAAGACAACCCAACTGTTGTTAAATCAACATATGTGGCCCATGTGGTCACTTACTATTGCAATATTGAAAAAAAAAAGAATTATTTGAATTCTCGGTAAATATACGTTTTTGACTCACTTTTCATACTGGCCAGAAGAGGACACATGGCCGCGTTAATATTGCGCAATGACGTGAAGCAACACCACAAGTAGGGCTTCCTATTCCTAGCAGCTAAAAATAGGAGGAGATGGTGGTGGTAAGGAGATGGAGTGGAAGGGAGATGGGGTGGA
>VKOC01023810.1:0-20012 GCA_009364415.1 Spea multiplicata
GGATGGGTATACATACGTGTTGGCCCCCCTCAACTGAAATTTTTACATTTTTTAATAGATTTTGGTAGATATTCATTAGATCCGGTTAGATCAACAGTTTTTTTTCCGTTAGATCTATCACACAGGAGGCGGTATTCACAATCCTATTTTGTGTGCGGGGATGGGAATACCTACTGGTTGCCCCCCCCCAACTGAAATTTGGACCTTTTTAATGGATTTTGGTAGATATTCGTTAGATCTGGTTAGATCAACTGTTTTTTGTTAGATCTATCGTGCAGGAGGCAGTATTCACAATCCTATTTCGTGTGCGGTGGATGGGAATACATACGGGTTGCCCCCCCAACTGAAATTTGGAAATGTTTTAATGGATTTTGGTAGATATTCGTTAGATCCGGTAAGATCAGTTGTTGTTTTCGTTAGATCTATGACGCAGGAGCTGGTATTTACAATCCTATTTTGTGTGCGGGGGATGGCCCACCAGATTTAATGAATAAATCCATTTAAAAAGTTCCAAATTTCAGTTGAGGGGGGACCAACTGTATGTATTGCCATCCCCCGCACACAAAATAGGATTGTGACAAAATAGGATTGTGAATACCGCCTCCTGCGTAATGGATCCAACGAAAAAAACAGTCGATCTAACTGGATTTAACGAATATCTACCAAAATCCATTAAAAAAATTCCAAATTTCAGTTGAGGGGGGCCAAACCGTATGTATTCTCATCCCCCGCACACAAAATAGGATTGTGAATACCGCATCCTGCGTGGTAGATCTAACGAAAAAAACAGTTGATCTAACCGGATCTAACGAATATCTACCAAAATCCATTATTTTTTTTCCAAATTTCAGTTGAGGGGGGGCAGCCCCCTGTAATTAGACTAGATCTAACAAAAATTTTGTCTGATCAAACCTGATCTAACTCGGAGCTATCATAATCAGTAACATTTTGTTGACATTTTTGTTGGGGGGGCTGGCTACAGGTTAGCACCCCCTGAAAAAGATTGTTAATAATGCCTATTTTAGAGTAGATCTAACAAAAAAAAACAGTTGATCAAACCTGATCTCACACCAGAGTTCTGTCTTCTCCTTCATACTCCCCTGGGAGTATGGGCGCTCATCCCATTGTACTGGGGCGACCCGCTCCGCCTACTTTTAAAGAATGGGTCCTCCGGGTTGAGCAAACAAGGATCCTAGAGCAATTACATTTACTTGCCACGGGAGCGGTGGAGAGATACAGGAAAACTTGGTTCCACTGGCTAGAGTTTGTCACCAAAGAAAATCCACTTGGGGGCGCTCATATAAGAAAAAAGGAAAGAAGACAGACCATAATAGTATAGACTGTTTTCAGTAATTAAATCAATGGTTGCACTCACAAAAATAGTGTGGTTTTCAAGCGTTTTCTTACTATATCTTGTATGACCCAATGGTGCAGTATGTCAATCAGATGTAAAGTGAATAATATAACAATTGCACTCACATTTTGCACACCAGAACATGTACAAACAAGCTTTTTCATCTCCCAGTGGTTTCCTGTCTATTCTTCTTTTTGTAGGTTCCAATAAAGTGCCAGTGGATAAATAATGTAATTAAAATTTATTTATTCCGGGACTAGCCCAACTTCCATAAATAAATAAATAAAGTTATATCTATTTAAAATCGTACATAAAAACAATAAAAGTACATGTGAAGATCCTCAACGCGTTTCGCCACCAAGGCTTCCTCAGGAGATATTCGTAGTCACTAGTTTTATTCTTGATGTTCCTCCTTTTATGCAGTTCCGTCCCATTATTATACTTCGGTATGCGTCATTACGTAATCAATGTTGTATGCGTAATTGCGTGGAGGTAAGGGAAGTTCTAAAGTCTCTGACGGACAGCATCCACCAGGGGGAGTGTCTAACCATGGAGACGCATATCGTCCGAAAACGGCATCTGCTATAGTCTTCGTTACGGACATCATAGTCCTTCAAGGTAAGAAAAGAGAGAGACATGTACATAAGTGCCTTCTAACGGATAATTCTGTACATGTGTATATCCCAGCTATATATAAAGACGTATTTAGATAAGGGATGCCTTATCTAGATTTTATAGATATATACATATGTATGTATTAACTGTCTGCATCTGCATTTCTATATATGCCTATATTACAGTCTATATTTTGTGTTCCAAGTGTACATCCAAGTTGCATGTATATATTTAAATTAAAAAAAAAAAATAATATATATATATATATATATATATATCAATTTATATCTGTATATGTTTGAATAAACTGTCCACATCTATGTGTATGCCTATATTCAAATAAAGGATAATATATCCATATCTGTGTTTAAACCTCCTTTCTGGTAGGTTTTTAATTTAAAAATCCACTCTTTCTTTTTTAGAAATATTTTCTACAGAATTCCCACCTCTGCAATTGGTGGTGTTACATCAATCCCCATGATCTTAAAAGTTTCTACTGAAAATTTCGGGCATGAATTACAATGTCTTGGTGCACCATGTTTTAAATTTTTGTTGATAATGTTGCCTAGATGTTCTAAAATCCTCTCTTTTAGAGGTCTTATAGTCCTGCCCACATATTGTATACGCATCCACATTGTAGTAGATATACCACATATTTAGTGTTGCAGTTTATAAATTCATATATTTTCCCTGTTTTTGTACATGAAACATTAATTGTTTTTTTTGGTAAGTGTTTACACATCTTGCATCTCCCGCATGGGAAAAAGCCCATCGGTTTGATGCCTAAAAAATAAGAATTCATATTCTGTTCTTGTTTTATTCTTGGGAGGACACTTAGGGAAAAATATTTTGTAATGTGTCTGTTCTCTTATATATAATTTGTGGTTTTTCCGGTAGTATTGGACCCAGAATGGCATCATTTTTTAAAATGTGCCAGTGTTTTTGCATAATCCTCTTAATCTGATGTGCTTTAGTATTGTATTTTGTTATGATGGAGTAAAAGTCTTTTTTGTTTTCTTCCTTATGATTATTTGGTTTTCCTTTTAGTAATACATGCCTATTCATCTGTTCCACTTCTGTTAGGCTCTCCTCTAACAGTTGAATTGGGTATTTATTTTCTATAAATTTATTTTTATTTCCGATGTTTGTGTTTGAAAAAGCACATTTGGGATATTGTTTAACCAGGCTGGAAGATGACAACTGGTAAAGTTAATATATCCATTCGGGTAGGAAGGGGATGAGTGTTGTTAGAATATTCTTTGTCTTGAATATCTAAACTTCTCCAGTGATCAAACAGCAATCAAGACCACAGCTTCTATGTCTTATTAATCAGGTTTATTCAATAACACATCATCAATTCATACAGTACCAATGCTGGAACAAATGGTGATAAAAGGTACTGTAGGCTTAATATTCTTGGTGAGATGAAGGTGAGAGCGTAGAAAGAGTGTAGAAAGAGAGCTTGCACTTGTAATCATGCCTATTTATACCCCTTTACATTTGGTTAGGGTATACGTTAAGGAATCCTATTGGAACAGTCATATGATGCACCGGCATTCCACAGAAGACCTTCTAAGCTACGTCACTTAATTGATACCATATGTTCCTAGCACTCAAGTTGCATTCAGGCCTAAAATGTGCAGAACAATATAAAAGTATAAAAATGATTTCTTACAAGTGTCAATCGCCGGAGGCAATTCCACACTCCAAATATAGAGTGCGGGATCCCCGGTAGATGGGGTAAGACACCAGGTCCCGTAGGGGCTAGAAGACGAGCAGGCGGAGGAGAGTGCGTTAAGCAAAACCAAATGACAGGAGGTGTTTGGAAACAGCGAAGTAACAACAGCATCCGACCACCCACTCAAGTGTAACAAAACAAAAGGTGAGCACCTTGTAAAATAACTGGCAGGCAGGTATAATTAACCAACATTAAGGCAAGGATCATCATACACAGCGGTCATAGAGATTAATGAACTACCCCAACGCAGGGGGATACATTGTGTGAGAGAAAAATAAATAAATAATAATAATTCCCCCCCAAACAATCAGCTGTGGAGGTACGCGTGTAAGTGTAGTGCATGGTGTGAGAACCCGACATCCAGGCTAAGGCGAGGTAGACCAGTAGGCAGACTGACGCGTCCATGGGGAACCAAGAAGACCACCAGTGTCATGGCAGTTGTGCCCATATAAGGGCATTACGCACAGAGGGTGTGGGAAGACAGCTTATTGGGGCAGATAAGGGAGCTGTATGTGAACCGGCCGACAGAGGAGGCGACCCGGGCGTATTAGCGGGTGCAAAACAAAAAAAGGGGAGGAGTATGTAAGTGCATGTTCGGTGCAATGCGGTAGGGCGACGTAAAGTGCCAAATATACTAAAAAGTCCTCATGGGACCAAGAAGACTGACGGCACTGCAGCGTGTATGCATGTGCGTAGAGTGCGAGAAGGCAACTTGGAGGAAGGGGAGCGTATCGTGGCAGTAACGGTGCCTCGTCGTGCTATCAGGGCAAAGGGGTGGCCCCATCTATAGGTGATTTTATGGTCCTGGAGCGCCGTGGTAAGCGGACGAAGGGCACGTCTGGCCTGTAAGGTATAGTATATAGTAAGGTATAGCGGGACAGGTATAGAGGGAGACCTGAAGTCCCAGGATCTGTGGGAGCGTGCCTTCAGCATGATGTCCTCTTTCTCATGGAGGCAACAGATGATGTCTCTGGGAAGATCACCCGGGCCACCGCCGTATCTCAGGGCCCTGTGTGCGCAATCGATCTTAATGGGTTTCCTGCCGGGGTCCACCAGGAGACCGAGGATCATCGAGAAGAGCTTATTCAGTATCCTCTGAAGGTCTTTAGGGCACCCGGATGTTTGATCTGCGGACGCGGTTGTCGAGATCTTCCAGACGGTAGAATAAATCGGCCAGTTTAGCGGAGTAAAAGCGATCAAGCTGAGTAAGCCGCTGATCCACTTCCCGCTCCCTGGTTTCGGTAGCTGTGAGCCTCGTGTCCAGGCGCACCATGTCAGTTTGGACCGTGTGCTTCACCTCCGAGACAAGGAGGCTGAAGTCATCCTTCGTGGGGAGGGAAGAGAAGATGCGCCGCCAGTCCTTGGAGGTAGGGTCCGGAGAACCGTCCAGGCACTGATGGGGAGGATCATCCTCTGGACTCTGGAGGCCCGTGGGGGTCGGCGCCATGTTGGGTTCAGCGGCCCGGGACTGTAAGAGAGCCGGAGTATGGAAGTACTCCCTTAAAGACGGAGGTTGAGGTCTGACACTGGGTCCCGGCGTGGCCAGCACTCAATGGAGCAACACGTGTAGCTGCTGAGCTCCGAGGATTTCTTTCTTTTACACTACCGTAAGGGTGTTTAAATTGGACATGGGCAAGCACTCAAGGGCCGTGAATACTCCCAAACCCTCGGGGGTTAAGGAGAAGCACTCCAGCACATCAGTCCGGTCCTTTTTCCACGCTTTTTCCGATGCGGATCATCGGGGCCTACCTGGCAAGATGGCATCGCCGCCTCCGAGTCCACGCAGCACCCGCTCTGGTCGACTCCGACACTTTGCTGCCTTCTCAGAAGAACCCGATGTGGCAAGAAGCAATGAAAGACTTGCCTACCAAGGCCTATTCCGCTCGGCACTATCTGGGGTCCGCGAAGACCTACAAGAAATAAAAGAAAATCTTTCTCAGCTTGGTGACCGCGTGGTAGCATTGGAAGAGGAACGGGAGAAGATACACGACACACTCGACGACATCACCACAACAATCTCCCATCATGAGGATACGATTGCACACTTACTCAGGCAGATGGAGGACCTCGATAATAGGGGACGGAGGTCTAACCTTCGCATCCGGGGCCTACCAGAGTCTATCCTTGCTGTGGACATAATGTCCACTCCATCTTTAACAAGATCCTGGACAGACCAGCGGATACCCCGATTGCTCTTGATCGCGCTCATAGAGCGCTAAGACCCAGAGGTCCCGACACACAACTTCCTCGTGATGTAATATGCTGCCTTCACGAATACCGCACAAAGGAATTGATTCTACAAAAGTGCAAGTCGAAATTGCCTATCCTGGATGAAGATCACACCATCTCCATATTTCAAGACCTCTCGCCCATCACACTTCAAACCAGGCGGATGCTGTGCCCACTCACCTCCATGCTCCGTGAGGCTTCTATTCCCTATCAGTGGGGATTCCACTTTCACTTTGATCGCTCGAAAGGGCACTCAAGCAGTGATCTTACGCCAACCTACAGACCTACCTGATTTCTTGGGCTCGCTGAATCTTCCTCCGCTGGACCTCCCAGAATGGTTGTCTTCCCTGCGCAAGTCCTCCATTGCACCGCTACCGAAGACTGGCTGGTCATCTCTTCCTCCACATTGCCAACGCCGCAGACGGAACCTGATTTGGGACACGGCTGAGTGTTTTCGCCTTTGTCACTATCTTTCTGTGGCACGCGAACTAGCCCATTGATGTTCCTACATGCGGGCCGTTAAGTATCCCTCGTTTGACTCTTTTTTTCTGATACCATTTTTTATATACCTTATGTATATTTTCCTTTATGTTCCCTGTTTTGCTCGATATGGCTTTTTTCACACATACTCATTCGCATATACTTCCCCATGTCTACATGCACACAATTACATATTTCCACTGTTATGGCCCTTAGTTTGTACACCCTACAGGCATACTTACACACTTGAAGGTCTCCGTCGGGGTGAACATCACTCCCTACATCTACACACTTTCTTTGCTTTTTTGTTTTTGATCCTCATACACCCATTTCCTTTTTTGTTTTCCTTTATGTACCTGACACTACATTGACATTCCCCATGTACTTGTCCAACCGCTGTGGACCCCCCCAGAGCCCACCACTCAGAGCTCCTTTGGACTCTGGTTTGTGGTCTATGTCCATCTTTTTGGTCATACTGCTCACTTGTTGATGCCACGGCATCCAGCTCTTATTATTTTAATGAGAGTTTGTTTTGGTTTGTTATTTGTTATTCTGTTTACTGCTCCGATACCGTTGCTCGCGGCGTTTTTTACCGGTATCTGTATTACCTTGCTGATGTGCCTACAGGGTCCTGCCAGTCACCGTCCATATGACTCTTGATCCTATCACATTGATCTCCCTGAATATAAGGGGCCTTAATAAACCCGAACAGAGTTCCAAACTATTTGCTGAACTCCGCCGCACTAAATCCAAAATAGCTTTTATTCAAGAAACACATTTTAAAGCCTCTAAGGAACCCAAATTGACTAATAAACACTTTACCTCCTCTTACACATCCAGTAACCCAGATTCTAAATCTAAAGGAGTGGCTGTTCTTCTCCACAAACACTTGCCTTTTCACAAATTGGACAGCTGGCAGGACTCAGAAGGCAGGTGCATTTTTATTAAAGGGTTTTGGGGTACCCATAAGATGACCTTAGCGAATGCTCCCAACCGTCATCAGTCTAAATTTCTCACTATGGTATTGAAAAAATTAATGGATTTCCAGGAGGGTTTGACAATTTCAGGGGGCGAATTTAACATGACTTTGAACCCCGTGCTTGACAATTCCTCTGGCACTTCTTCTGTCCCCTATACACAAATCAATCGGGTTAAGAGGCTGCTGCATGGGGGGCGTGGCCAGCACTCAATGGAGCAACACGTGTAGCTGTTCAGCTCCGAGGATTTCTTTATTTTACACTACCGTAAGGGTGTTGAAATTGGACATGGGCAAGCACTCGAGGGCCGTGAACACTCCCAAACCTTCGGGGGTTAAAGACAAGCTCTCCAGCACATCAGTCCGGTCCTTTTTTCAAGCTTTTTCCGATGCGGATCATCGGGGCCTACCTGACAAGATGGCATCGCCGCCTCCGAGTCCACGCAGCACCCGCTCTGGATCTCCTTCCGTGGCCGACTCTGACGCTTTGCTGCCTTCTCAGAAGAACCCAACTTGGCAAGAAGCAGTGAAAGACTTGCCCACCAAGGCTGAGATGTCGGACCTATTCTGCTCGGCACTATCTGGGGTCCGAGAAGACCTTCAAGACATCAAAGAAAATCTTTCTCAACTTGGTGACCGCGTGGTAGCATTGGAAGAGGAACGGGAGAAGGTACATGACACACTTGACGACATCACTACAACGATCTCCCATCATGAGGATACGATTGCACAATTACTCAGACAGATGGAGGACCTCGATAATAGGGGACGGAGGTCTAACCTTCGCATCCGGGGCCTACCAGAGTCTGTCCTTGCTGCGGACCTGATGTCCACTCTCTGTTTTGGTTTGTTTTTTTGTGATTCTGTGTGTCGCGTCTGCTACTACTGAGACACTCACCGCAGAAGTTATTCTGCCCAGAGAACCGCTGAGGAGGGAGGGGCCCTCGACAGCGATACTCAGGACTTAGATGATCCCAACAGTGAGGAGGTCTCTGAGTATGCAGGTAGTAGGTATGCACTGAGTTCTATGCAAGGTGAAAAGCAATATGCAGAATTCCAGCGGATCAGAACTGAAGGGGTAAACACCGAAGAATGGTCAGGGTAGCCGGGTCAGTAACGAAGGAGGTAGTCAGACAAGCCGAGGTTCAACACACGAGGAGGTAGTCAGCCAAGCCGGGTCGGTACACAGGAATCACAGGCAAAGGTACAGAATCGTAAGGCAAAACGTAGTCAGGAATAGCAAGGGTCAAAACACAGATCAATTCACAGCCAAAACACAGGAGCACTGAATAGACCACAACAGGGTGCCTGAGCGCCACTCTCAGGCCCCACCTCCACAGACATCATGGCCACGCCTCCATCCGTCCATGAATTCTCCGGGTTCTGCATAGCAGCGCCCCTAGAGGATCAACGGATGACCGGAGGGAAGGTAAGTACCTTCTTCTGGGAACTCCTCTGCCGGCGAGCAATCATAAGATTGCTCGTAGAGGAGTTCCCTAACTAGCTACTCCTTCTCCCGTACCGGCGGTCACGGGATTGATCGCCGGCGGTAACGGAGACCGAGGGACCCCCGCCCGCCGGCAACGGAACCCGAGGATGTGACACTGTGCACTGCTCCTATATCGTTCCTCGCGCCAGTTACTGTCCATATGGCTCTTGATCCTATCACATTGATCTCCTGAATATAAGGGGCCTTAAGAAACCCTTACAGAGATCCAAACTATTTGCTGAACTCCACCGCACTAAATCCAAAATAGCTTTTATTCAATTTTAAAGCCACTAAGGAACACACCCAGTAACCCAGATTCTAAATCTAAAGGAGTGGCTGTTCTTCTCCACAAACACTTGCCTTTTCGCAAATTGGACAGCTGGCAGGACTCAGAAGGCTGGTGTCTTAGCGAATGTTTATGCTCCCAACCGTCATCAGTCTAAATTTCTCACTATGATATTGAAAAAAGTAATGGATTTCCAGGAGGGTTTGACAATTTTAGGGGGCGACTTTAACATGACTTTGAATCCCGTGCTTGACAATTCCTCTGGCTCTTCTTCTGTCCCCCATACACAAATCAACCGGGTTAAGAGGCTGCTGCATATAGCACAGCTCATAGACGTCTGGAGGACGCAACACCCTACCACTAGGGATTACACGTACTATTCTGCCTTACATGACCGTCATACACGTATAGACTCCTTTTTCCTTTCTCACCACCACCTCCCCACGCTTTACACTTCTTCCATTGGCCCTAGCATAATGAGCGATCACGCTCCGATCTTTATGACCATCAAGTTTGCTTCGTTTCCAGTTAGGCCCTGGGTCTGGCGCCTTAACGAAAACATTCTCTCGGATCCCTCACTTTCTTCGGATCTTGCTGAGCACTTACGTTTATACTTTCCTGAAACTATTACCCCTGGAATGTCGTTGCCCACTATCTGGGAGGCCCATAAGGCGGTTGTGCGAGGGAAATTTATCCAAATTGGTTTTCAGCTTAAGAAACTAGCATTGGCCACCACTCTTGATTTAAATAACTGACCTAGAGAGACTACATAAGTTCCATCGTGATCCCTCTATTTTGACCCATCTAGATTCTCTACGGTGTCACGAATAGACGCCTTAAATGCCTAACCAATCTCCTAACCAAGCGGCATTTCTATGAATACAGGGACAAACCCGGTAAACTGTTGGCTAGGGCGCTCAGAACCCAGGCTGCCAAACATTTTATTGCACGGATCCGCACCGACAGGGGCAACCATGTCTCCTCCACTCCTGATATCGCTGAATGTTTCCGCAAGTATTACCAAGATCTGTACAATTTACTACCAGTTCAGGAGTCTCTTCCTGACTATATGTCAACACAAGACTGTGTTGACATATTCCCAGTGCATTCCCAGTGACCTCTCCCTTCTTTATACATTAAATTTTGCCTCCTTTCTCGTTACCGTCTCGGCTGACCTACGGAGATGGGACTATACCCATGTTTCCTGGTTTGGTAGGGTGTCCGTACTTAAAATGAACATTCTCCCCAGATTTTTATACCTGTTCCAGACCCTTCCCATTTTTCTCCCCCGCTCATTTTTCAAGAAATGTCATCGGCTTTTCCGATCCTATGTTTGGTGCTCTAAGTCTCCTAGGCTATCCCACGCACATCTAATTAGACCTAAACTGAAGGGTGGATTGGGGTTACCAGATTTGGAGAAGTATTGGAAAGCGACCCACCTTCGTAGGATTACCGAATGGTCTATTTCGGTCCCCAAGCAGTGGTTGGAAATTGAGGGGTCGTTCGTACTTGTTCCTCTCTGTTGCCTTCCTTGGCTGCCGGATTCCAAGCACCATTAAGATCTCGCTTACCATTTCCTCTACGTTGAGGGTTTTTGGTAGGATCGTCAGGGAGGGCATCTTGACCTCCAGTCCGTGCCTCCTTTATCCGATTGTTCCCAATCCTAAGTTCCCCCTCAGTATGTCTGTTCATCGATCCCCGCTGCAGCCCTCTCTCCCGTGGCGCATGGTTTGCTTTCATTCCCTCTTTGTGGGTAACAAACTGGTGTCGGCCGAGACCTTTTATGGCAGACATTTCTTGTCCTCTGCCGAACTCCTTTTTTATAAACAGACTGAACACTTTCAAACATCGATTCCCAAGACTCCCCTCATGACACGGCCATTATTCAGTTTTGAATCCCTATGCTCCTCTACCTCGGAGACTCCACATTTACTGCCAGTCCTCTATGCGCTCTTGTTGGACTCGGCCTCTAAGTCGAAACCTTACTTTATGAGCATGTGGGAGGGGGATCTCTCCCTCTCACCATCTCCTCAGGATTGGGATAAGGTTTTGTTTGCTATTGTAAGGAACTGGGTCCATGCTGATGACTGAGAGGACCCAGCGCGCCCCAAGATGGATTCAGGAGTCATTGCGCGGTAGCGGAGATGGACAGGGCCTGATGCAGGGTGACCGCGCTCACCTGGGTGTTGCGTATCTAGGGTTGTGCAGCCACCAGCCCCCTGATATAGCAGCAGATATAGTCCAGACCAAAGTGAAATCCTGCAGGCACCTTGGAACAGGCATGAAACATCACACAAGACTCATGTGCGGGATGCTGCAGGCTGGGAGTATGGAAGCTAAGCAGAGAAATATAGCAGACACATAACAAGCAAGGGACAGGAAGACCAGGCACGAAACATAACCAGACAAGATATACATGTTACTGAGCATGATCCCAGCACTTGACAGCTTGTGGGTTATGCTAACAAGTTTAAACATAATGCGTCGTACCATAAATAAATGAGACGGACAACCAATTGGATTTTGAAAAGGCCACAGCTTTATTTATTATAAAAGCACTGTGACACGTAAAACTTTATTTGAACTTTTAAAACATACATAATGTTGTAACTTTGTAACCTCCATGACTTAGGATCCCTCCACCCCTACTACAACACTTCACCCCATGGAGGTTACTACTACACCCCTTAAGGATAAACCGAAATCCTTTTCAGACAGCTCCACCTCCGTCCGGAAGCTGTCACCAAATTTTGCCGTGCACCCCTACCATGAGCCGTAAACCGCACTAGCACGTGGCATAAGCACAACGGCCCCCTCATTCCCATGGGACCGTGCCCATGGTAAAAGGCCCACAAAACTTGCCAAATAACTACGGTTTCCATACCTCAGATGAGAAACCACCCAATTATAACCAGGTACCACGAATAAGTATCCTAAAACAGCCAACCGGAACCTCAGTTCCCCGCCACTTCCAATGCATTCGAACCTACTTGAATGCAGTGGATCCTCCACACAGCAACCGCTTCCCAAACCGAAACGAACATCCAACAACCAAATATCAGAACCTGAACACCATCCTCCCTAAAGAAAGAAAGACGCATTATCGCCCTCGAGATCCAAGTGGGGCACAACTATACCCCCAAAACGGGAAATTGATTTATTAACTTTCACCCGGGCCCTATTAACGCCCTGGAGAGATTTAGCTCCCCTCCAAAACAGCGGAGGCGTGATATGGGACCAAACCACCACTAGCCCAGGGAAACAGGTCCACAACCACAGCAGATCACACTTGATATTCCGAACTAACACCCGCAAAGGAACCACACAAAGATCGTTACCCCCCCATGTAACACCAAAACATGAGGGGGGAGAACAAACGGCAGCCCTATCGTAAAACTCAGACAGGACAAAATCCCAAGACTTGCCCCGAAACCGAAACCATCTAACCTGAGCCTCACTGACCGGGCGACCCAGCTGAGTACCCTGAACGCGCACCGCAGCCCGCTTTTCAGTCCAGTAGACGAAGGAGTGGCCGAAAATCCATACACGGCAACATTCACGATCTGCAAAAAATGAACAACAAATACAACCGAGCAAGAAAAAGCACTAAACCAACGAAGGCCGAACATAAGAGCGATAACGAGCAGATCCCCAACACCCCAATCTCATAATGGTTTCCTCAGGAAGACCCCACCTAGCCTCCTCCGTAGCGGCCCCAATACGGAAAGAATGAGAGGCAAATTCCCCAGGTGACAGACCCAGACCCAATAAACCCTTACGGAAAACGGCCACAAATTGAATCCGGGACAAAAAGGAACCATCTGCGTGAAGAAAAAGGGGGCCCGGGAGCTGCGGACAGAGCCGCAAAAATCGAACTAAACAATCCACTGGACAGAGGTCAGAACCAACCAATTTGCGCAACACCACAGTAAAACCCCTGCCCAACTGATCAGTTTTAGATCTCCTGATAACCAAACGAACGTCATCATGACCCACACACATCCTCTAGGCGAAGCCTACCGCTGAGGACACGCGACGGGCGGACCAACTCATTAATGCGGGTCGCCCCAAAAAAGGCCACCACAAAAGCCGCGCGAAACAGCACCTGCTCATAGAGATCCGTACAAACCAGAACCAGCCGGCCACAGAGCCAGCAAAAACATATTCAATTGCAGGCAACGCAACACGAGATGCCGCAACAAACGTAACACGGGGGGGAGGAAGCGGAAACATTATTGATGGCCAACACCACGCCCATATTATCACAATGAAGCCTCACCCTCTTATTACGAAGCAAATCCCCCCAGAGTTCCACGGCCACCACAACTGGAAAGAGTTCCAGAAACACCAGATTCCTACAAAGTCCAGAGGCCGTCCAAGTCCCGGGCCAAGAGGCCGCGCTCCACTGACCCTGGAAGAAAGCCAGGATCCGTGACGTTCTCGCCCCGAACCGCAGCGCAGCCATTCTCCTGAGTACCCGCGGATAGCGGGTACTCGCCACCTACCTCCCCTGGTGCCCAATCTTCGGTGCCCGCGTCCGGCGGGCACTCGTGGTCTGCTGCTCCCCATGCCGCCCCTCCGGAATATGGAGGAGGCGTGCTTACACACGCCACGCCCCCTCCTCTCTATGCCTCAGTGGAGACCACGCTACACGCACAGCTCCACGTCATCAGCTGGGGGCGCCGCTACACACACAGCTCCACGTCATCAGCTGGGGGCGGGGCTTGGAGAAGCGGCAAGTCTGATTACCCTCTCGTTGCTGACTCGGCTTGTTCCTGTTTATTCTGATTTCTCCACTCCTGACCCGGCTTGTCTGAGGATCCTCCTGTTGCTGAACCATTGCTTGCTCCTGACTACGTTACCTTCTCCATTCCTGACCCGGCTTGCTCTACTATTCTTTGGACTCGGTCCGAACCGTGCCTGCTGCTACCTTTCCTGCATACTGGATTCCTTACCTGCATTTACCTTCAGAATCGTTACATAACAACCGAGCCATTATGGAATCCGCAGGTTTGGCTGAGGCTGTGGCCGCACTTACCCAGCAAATGGCCGTGTTTAATCAGTCACTGTTCAAGCAGGACAGCTTCAGATACACCAAGAGATGCACCAGAGGCAAGGCAGCTCTAAGGCTCAAGGCGATCCTTTTTCGGCTCCTTCTATGGCACCTGAATCTATGACTCTGCAAGGTGCATTTGCACCTGAACCTCAAATTTCTATTCCTGAACGTTTCTCCGGTGACCGTAAGAAATACACTACTTTTATGATGTCTTGCCAAATTATGTTTAATCAATATCAATATCAAGATTCATACGGTTGTTGCACTATTGTCAGGTGAACCTCAACTTTGGGCTCACCACCTACTTCGTAGCAATAGCTCTATTTTAGAGTCATGGGGCTCCTTCCGCCAGGTTATGGACGCTCTCTACGAGGATCCTTTCCGATCTACTTCTGCTACCAGCACCCTACGGGCACTTAAACAAGGTAAAAGACCCGTGGAGGAGTATATTGCTGAATTCCGTCGGATCTCTATGGAGACATCTTGGAACGAACCTGCACTGCATGATCAATTTCGGTTAGGATTGGCAGAGAATATTAGGGATGAACTGGCACGCACCAATATACTCAATTCTCTGGATGAGTTTGCTAACCTAGCCATTCAAATTAACCGTAGACTACGGGAGAGAAAGGCCGAAAGACAAACCACCTCCTTGTCAAATTGGTCGTCCATACGGCAGACAGTCAAGGGAACCCCTAGGGACAATGGGGAAGAACCAATGCAATTGGGTCTCATCAGGGGACCTCTATCAATGGCTGAGAAGGAGCGTCGCCGAAGCCTGGACTTATGCCTGTACTGTGGAGGTAAAGGTCACTACGCCAATGAATGCGGAACCAAGACACATTCCCCTAAGGGTAAGCAGAACCCTTGGTTTATGCAAGCTAACAAGAGAGCATCCTTACACTTCTCCAATCCCTTATCCCTGTCAATATCTTTACAGTGGAAAGACGACCCCGTCAACCTTTTGGCCATGATTGATTCCGTTGCCAGCAGTAATGTTTTAGATGCTGACCTCATACAACGCCTGGGAATGACCACCAGGGAGAAGACGTCACCTATTTTTCTACAATTGATAGACGGAAGCCCTTTAAAGACTGGTCCTATTACTAAAGAGACTGTACCTTTATGTATGCGTATTAGTCGTAATCATATGGAGGAGATTGTATTTGATGTGGTGCCTTCTCCTGTTTTTCCAGTCATATTGGGTCTACCCTGGTTAAGGACTCATAATCCTGTAATCAACTGGGAGACCGGTGTTGTACAGTTCACCTCTAATAAATGCTCACAACACAGTCAACCCTCTTTGTCTCTTAATGTGGCTCATGACTTTAGTTCACTGCCTTTACCTAAGATGCCACCTCACTACTCAAGATTTTGAACCGGAACTAGTTATGCTCAAGAACTATATTGACGAGAATCTGGCCAAGGGATTCATAAGACCTTCTACATCACTTGCCGGAGCGGGTATTTTCTTTGTTGCTAAAAAAGATGGTGGCCTTCGTCCCTGTGTGGACTATCGCGAGATCAACAATATAACCATCAAGAACCGTTACCCTTTACCTCTAATTTCGGAATTTATGGAATGCGTTCGCTCTGCCTCTGTTTTTACCAAAATCGATTTACGAGGAGCCTACAACCTGGTCAGGATTAAGGAGGGACACGAGTGGAAGACTGCGTTTAGATCACGATATGGTCACTTTGAGTGTTTGGTGATGCCTTTATGCATACATGCTTATGTAATGCTCCAGCTACCTTCCAACATTTTATGAACGATGTATTCAGAGACATGTTGGATCAATTTGTCGTTATCTACCTGGACGATATTTTAATTTACTCAGAATCTTTACCGGCCCATCGAGAACATGTATCCAAGGTATTGATGCGTCTCAGAGAGAACCGATTATATGCCAAACTTGAGAAATGTGTTTTCGAGACTCAATCAGTGGAATTTTTAGGTTTTATTTTGTATCCTACAAGGGTCAAGATGGATCCAAAAAAGATAACTACGCTCCTTCAATGGCCCCCTCCTACAGACAGGAGAGGAGTTCAAAGATTTGTGGGTTTCACTAATTTCTACAGAAAGTTCATCAGAAACTTCTCTAAAGTCATTCAACCAATCATCACTCACGTCCATCAAAAGGACTACCTATTTTGCGGATAATGCTACCCCAGACGTTTCCCCTCTTACTGTGTGGGAGGCTCATAAATGCGTAGTTCGCGGTCATTTCATCAAGGTCGGATCTGAACGAAAGAAAGCTGCTGCGTCTGCCCTCAGGAAACTTTGTCATGACATCGCGACATTAGAGCAGGCCCATAAAGATTCTCTTACTGATGCTGCCTTTCAGCAATTGGTCCTTCTGCGTAAGGACCTCTCTTTGTTGTTAGTCACTAAAGCACGGCGCTCTTTCCTGAAGCTGAGGGTCCTTTATTATGAGCACGGGGACAAACCCGGTAAATGTTTGGCTAGGGCCCTGAGAACTCGCTGCCGACCACATTATATCCCTAAGATAGGTTCCCACCGCAGGCTTCCCAATGAGATTATGTCTGCCTTTACGGACTATTATTCTAATCTCTATAATCTGTCTGGTGCCCATCCGCCTGCTGATCAGGCTGCCCGGTCTGCTAAAATACGTGCTTATCTTTCCAGAAATCTGCGGAGGAAGTTATCTGTGGAGGAGGCGGATAATATGGAGGCCCCTATCACTTTAACTGAATTGGGGGTAGCAGTTAAGGAGTCTAAGCTTGGGAAAGGCTCGCTTTGATGTACTACAGGAGACTGCTGGAGGTCCTGGGGCCACGTTTGGTGTGCTCCTTTAACTCTATTCTGGAAGGGAGGGATATTCACCCGCACACCTTGATGGCTACCATTTCCCTGATCCCCAAGGAGGGCAAGGATTTGGAGCACTGCAGTAGCTTCCGCCCCATTTCCCTGCTTAACGTAGACCTCAAATTGTTTTCAAAAATTTTGGCCACTCGTATGCAGCGGTTTATCCCGTTGCTAGTACATCCTGATCAGACAGGTTTCGCACCAGGACGCGAATCCCGCGATAGCACACTTAGGGCGGTGAACTTAATGCATTACGCGATCTCTTCCAAGACTGAAACCATCCTCCTGTCAACAGATGCTGAAAAAGCCTTTGACAGGTTGGATTGGTCCTTTATGTTTGCGGTCTTGGATCATATGGGTTTTGGTCCAAATATGCGGCGCTGGGTCTCCTCCCTGTATTCCCGCCCCTCGGCTCGAGTGCGCGTTAATGGAGTGTTAATTGACTCGTTCTTTATGACGAATGGGACCAGATAGGGCTGCCCGCTCTCTCCCTTACTTTTTATCTCTGGAGCCTTTCATGGAGTCCATCCGACGGAATGGGGACATTCAGGGCCTCTTAGTTGGTGACGTCATGCACAAGGTCTTAGGTTATGCCGACGACTTACTTTTTGTTGTCACGCAACCGCGGCTAACACTCCCGGTTATACTCCATGAGTTTAAAGAATACAAGGACTTGGCTAATCTTAAAATTAATAATTCGAAATCTGAGATCCTGAACCTTAATGTGGCTATGCCTGTTGCTCTGCATTTGCGTTCCAGCTTCCCCTTCAAATGGTGTGAGGGGAAACTGCGATAATTGGGTGTCTGGCTTACTCGAGACCTGTCGGAGCTTTACCGCCATAATTTCCCTCCCCTGTTGTCTGCTATTCAGAAGGACCTCAACACGTGGTCCCCTCAACATATTTCATGGTTTGGGAGAATTAATACGCTCAAGATGGCTATCTTACCTAAGCTTTTATTTTTATTCCAGTCTCTCCCGATAGAGATCCCCCGGGCCTTTTTTACTTCGGTGCAATCCATGTTTCTGCGCTTCATATGGTCTCGAGGGCGTCCCCGCATCCAGTTTGCGACCTTGTGTAGACCTAAATTACATGGAGGCGCAGGTCTGCCGGACCCCCGTCTGTACTTTCAGGCTTGCCACCTTTTGCGAGCCATGGAGTGGTCCCATCGTCCTGCACATAAATTGTGGGTTGGTGTTGAGGCCCAGGCGATTTCTGTGCCCCTGCACCACCTCTTGTGGTTGCCACGTCATCACTCCCGCGCTTTCGCCCGCACCCACCCGTTTGTGAGGGCTACGCTACTCACACTACACTCGCTGCATTTATCGCACTTTCTGACGACGTATCCCTCACCCCTGACACCAATCAGAAATAATCCTGACTTCCCGCAGGGACAGGTTGCTGGTCCTTTTTTGTCTACCGTGTTGACGGACAGGGCTCCGATCTCTGACTTCTTGCTTGATGGCAGGTTGAGACCGTTAGACGCGATTCTGCCAGGCAGGCCGTCCACCATCCTCAACAAATTTCATTACTGTCAATTGCTATGTTTCTTCTCTAAATCCGCCCGCAAACATACCATGACGTGTGCTCTTACGAATTTTGAGCTTTTGTGCACTGGCCCCTCCCTCCCCATGGTGTTTTGATATTGTACCAACTGCTTTTACGGGCGCAACTCTCTGTCCCGCTACGCTTTCAGGGCTTCTGGGAGCAACTGCTGCAGGTTTCTTTAAGCCCGAAGGACTGGGACAAAATTTTTCTCCTCACCCATAAAAGTTCACGCAGTACTAAGTTGCAAGAAACCTCTTACAAACTCCTGACCCGATGGAATAGGTCCCCTGATGTTCTCCATACTGCCTTTCCAGATGTACCAGATACGTGTTGGAGATGTGGTTCCGGGGTGGGGACGCTTTTACATTTATGGTGGGAGTGCCCGAGGATTGTTCCATTCTGGCGTCAGATCCATTCGCTCATGCCCCGGTTCACGGACCGTCAGATACCGTTTTCTCCTGCTTTGTTCCTTTTGCACCATACTGACCAATCGGTCTCTAGCTATAGGAAGTCGATAGTGCCTCACCTTCTGAATGCGGCGAAAGCCCTAATCCCGCTTCACTGGAAGGATCCTCTGCTACCTTCGTTTAGGGAGTGGATCCTGAAAGTGGAACATATCAGGACTCTAGAGGAGTTGGCCATGTCCTCTGACGATCAAAGTGAGCGGTATCGGAAGATGTGGTATTATTGGATGGAATATATTGCGAGCCCCGATGTTCGGGCCCTGTTGCTGGTGTGAGGGGTCGCTTTCGGGGTAGGGCGCTGTGCTGGTTTTCTGGGAGCACCCCCCCTTTTTTTCTCCTTCTTCTCTTCCTCCTTCCTGTTTCTCCCCTCCTCTCCTTTTTGTTTGCCATCCTTCCCCGTGTCTCTCCCTTGTTGTGTCAGGGATGTTACATCTCTGCGCCTCCACACTTACCCCTATCATGTCCTGTTTTTGATCAGTCCCTGAGGCCCCCTATTCGACCTGCAGTTTGTGCTTGGTCGGACCTATGTCGACACAATTTTTGGAATCTTACCTTTGGTGTGTCAATGTGATAAACAATGGGTTTTCTTCCTGCAATGTTCTTACCGCTGTATATGCATTGTGTTTGACTGTGTTGGCCCACTGTGTTGGGCTCTATGTCTGCCTGTAAACTTATATGCCCTATTTCCCCCCCCATTTGTTTCCCCTTCCCCTCTAATTTCCGTAGTTCTTTTCGTTGTGACAAAACAGATAAAAACATATATTTACAAAAAAAACATGTATGGAAACATATCATAGCACATATGGATCTACAGAATAACACAAACCCAGCTTTGCAGGTAAAGATCAATTGGAATTCACATAAAACACGGCATTAAAGGTATATTTAAAACCCCCTAAATTACAGGTATAGATCACAGGTTGCACAACCCAAAGCCAGCCCTGGCGTCCA
>VKOC01023812.1:0-15755 GCA_009364415.1 Spea multiplicata
GTATATATGTGTGGTTTGGTATATGTGTGTGGATGAGTATGTGTGTGGATTGGTGTATGTGTGGATTGGTAAGTGTGTGAGAGTGATGGGTGTTATGCTGTACCATTTTCAATGAATTTTTCATTATATAATTATGCTCTAAAGTACATCATAACTCCCATCACTCTATACTGTTCCATACAGTGGCAGAGCTGGGAGACAGAGGCCTTGCCCCCCCTACTGCAGGACTCCTGAAAGGTAAGTGAACTTCAAAGAGGGAGAGGGTAGATAGTTTTAGGCGGGGGTAGACAGGGAGAAGGGAGTGTTAAATAATTTGTTTTTGGTTTATTAAATACAATTATATATTGCAATTATACATTTTTGTAGCTTAAACTATAAATTGCGCAAAATTATGTTTTTTTGTCAAAGTGACACACCACGCGAGTTATGCTCGATTTTTTTGCCGATTTTTGACACACCACGGCAAAAAGGTTGCCCATCACTGCCTTAAATGGTTTGCTATTATGTATCTTTACTTTCAACTTTCAAATAGAAAAATGTAAAATTATTTATATTTAATGATCATAAAACTCAATATATTCACATTTAAATACAACAAAGATGAGTTATGTTTTTATTTTTCTATTATATTTTTTTATTAAAAAAAAGGATGAACAGGTTGATGCCTGTTTTTCACAAATATGGTGTTACAAACATTTGTGAAATCGAAAAGACGATAAGCAGGACTGCGATGCAGCTCAGGGCAATACACGTACAGTACCACGTCAGGTTTACAAAAAACTCAAATATACAGTAAAAGCAGTGTACAATTACAGACATGGCACAGATGGTTTAGCACATTAATCGAGACAGCCTGGGGATATGGGAATAGAAGAGTGGGTGCGGTGGGTGAGGGAAAAATGGTCCTACGCACACTGTTACAAAAAAGTCCTCAGCATGCTAGGGATAATGTTAGGCACTCCTTTGCCTCCCTTGCAAGGCTCCTTATACATCACCGCACACTTTACTCTGTCCATTTTGGAGCACAAGATGAAGTAGAAGACTGCCCTGTTGGTGGATGGTGACCAGCAAGGGCCAGGCCTGAGCCACATACTGCAAAAACAAAAGAATCTTGTTGCACAGCATCAGCACTTTCCCTTCGATGGTAAGGTCAGTGAGCCTCCACAATTCAAGTTTCTGCTTTACTTTGGCGAGTCTCTCCACCTAGTTATTCAGGGCCGCGCCTTATCTTCCGAACCAGACTCCCAGGATCTTTAGGAAATTGGTCTTGATGGGAAACAGGGAGTGTGCTGGAAGTCATGTCCCACTGGGCGAACACCATAGTCTCTGCTTTTCCGCAGCTGACTTTAGCACCTGTAGCTCTGCTGAAGTTCTCACACGTCTGGAGGAGCATTCTCACAAGTTTTCATAAAAGATTAATTATATCCTGCACCTGGCCTGGGCTAAGAAACGGAATTAATTATGACAGAGGCATTATGAAACACTAATCTGCAACCACCAGATAGGCCCAGATACTTGCTGTTCCCACAGAAATCTTGTAGTGATACCATCACTGCAAGGGATTCTGAGTAGTCGTGTGCAAGTTAGATTATTATTTTTAAGGTTATCATTGATAACCTTATTTTCACATGCCTACCCAGAATCCCTCACAGTGGTGGCAGGACTTCACAATATCTGTGGGAACAGCAAGTCACTGGCCTTGTCTGGTGGTTGCAGATGTTTTCCATCACCTTTACTCCATTATAACATTTGCTATGTGTGCTCCACAAATTAATTATGATAACAGCTGTACCAATGTCACAGGACAGCCACATTAGGGCATCCATGAAAACCGTTGCTAAGGCTTAACATTTTCCAATTCTTTCCAATGTGCATTAGTGCAATGGGCGACATGCAATCTATCATTAAATTTTAAACCAGTCTATGCTCAACCATTTCATGCATGGGGAAATAAAACAGTGCTGTAGTATTAGCTATACTGTAATGCTTAACATTTCACTATGCTCTTGGAATGATCATTGTCAAAACATTACACTGCAATTTACTTGGTACAGTACATATTCACTACCCCCTCCTCAATCTTTTCTGAGCAATAATGCTAGAAAAGTGGCTCTATTTTACACAGAAATCAGCTTCTCTTTATTTTGGAAAACATTTCTCCTTCTTCCAGCTTAATGGCACACGTACATTTGAATAGTGGATATTCACCCAAGACCATGCATTTAAAAATGCATCATACCCATGGAACAGACCAATCTGGCATATTAAGCACAAAAGCAAATACTTGCACCTAAAAGAAGGAGCATTTATACGAGTGTTTTCCCAAGCCACGTTCCCAGTAAATTTATCAAAAATTTGCATATTTAGCAATATACTAGATACAGAAATCTACTGTAAACCCATGGATCCTACAACTTTGTTTGAAAAATCTTAACTTTGCATTGTTTATTCAGCAATAACTAGTCTTGGCTTATGAAAACAATACAAATTTCAGAATATGTGGCTGGCTACAAAGAGCCCAAGGTGCATCTGTGTCTGAGCTTCAAAATGGCCAGGAAGTATGGAACGGCTGATGACCTGGTGGGATGGAGAATGAGGTCTGTGACTTCCAAAATACAGGACTCATTTTCTCCAGTGACTTAAGTATGACCTAAAGTCCCACAGTCCCATGTGTGAATGCAGAGAAATATGTATTTTAAAGGTATGACCATGTACCATTTTATTCTACTAAAGAGCACAATGCATTTACATAATAAAATTCTATTGTTTAGAGTAATTTGTAATAAGGTAATAATTGCTCTGTAGGTTTGTGGACCAACCTTAATTATTATGTACAGATCTAATGACAGTTGTGGAAGACAAATTACATGGTAACAATATTTTAAATATATGGGTAATGCTGGCTAAAGAAAGGAATATTCTTGATAGAGAATAGAGTATACTCTATGCAGAAGTACATGGAATTTAGTCCTATAAAAGAAAACAGTGAATGACCCAACCCTTTTTTTTAACGTATTAATCTTAATATTTATATATTAAGACAATTGAAGCTGCCTTTTTAAAGTTAGAAATTAAAAAGTTGAAACTCTTTATCTCGGTATATATGCTACTATTGTAAAGCGCCAACTATGTCCCACTTGAGTTCAATGGTGACTACATTTCCAACAACTAAAGGGAACACTTGCATTTTCCTAGTTTCATCACAGTTACAGTTGATCA
Source organism: Spea multiplicata (assembly GCA_009364415.1). Lineage (NCBI taxonomy): Eukaryota > Metazoa > Chordata > Amphibia > Anura > Pelobatidae > Spea > Spea multiplicata. The sequence continues at coordinate 3,220 of VKOC01023812.1, forward strand.
ATGTTACTTTCCTGAAATCCCACATTATACAAACTCCCACATTTCTATAAACGAAATAAACCTATGTTTGCATTTTAATGGACTGTATACTGTAGCAACACCATACACTTTTTGAGTAGGGCACATCATCCAATTCACACTTACACTGTAACTCTAAAAGCAGTAGGCCGCAGGGGCCTGGCCATAGAATTATTATGATTATTATTATTTTGTCACTTAGCAGGGATAGGGTTAACTGTGTACCCCCATGCTGTGCATACCAGCTTCTCTTCCAGGGCAGGGTGAGAATCAGTATATCTGCCTCTATTTTTATTCTGTGTGGGTGGGACAGCAGGTGCAAAAAGGTATGCAAATCAGTTTAAGGAGAGGGTAAAACGATGTAACCACCCCCAGTGCTTCCAATACTTTTGTTTTAAATAAATGCAAGCTCATTTAATATAAATAATTAAAATTTGAATTTTCTAACATTCACACACAACCTGCCTAGCTACCATATTACATTTTACTCTGTAAATGAAACTCTACTTGAATGCAGGGAAATAAATTACCATGTAAGATATAGGAGAAACGCATACATCTGTGATTTTTGTTTTGGGAAAGTGAATTCTGTGGCAGCCTTTAGACACGCTATAGCAAATACAGTCTGATGAACGGCAGCAAACAGTCTACTTCATGTCATCACCACATCTCAAAAATAAATAGTAAAGTAAATTTTTTATATAAAAATAACGAAGCACAGAAACATGGGCTTAGAAGAAGATTAGAAATCTGGATGAGTTTCCTGTTGTGATGGCATTTTTACCTACAGCACAAAATTCCTTAGCAATATCCTGTAAAACCCTGCTAAAACAACAGTGCAGCCTGCTTCATCTTTATGGGAGCCTATACGTGTACATGCTGTCGTAACTAGATGATTACTCAGATATGTTTTTCCCACACTTATTTCAGGTATGAATTTACTGCTCCTGGTATATGTCACTGTCAAACAACACCCCAATATGTGTTCAGCAACATCTCTTGAGTTCAGTAATACCACCCATGCATCAGTTTGTCTGGTTGTTTGGGGCTAAAAAGCCACATAGGGAAGTACACTTTTTTTCCATTTTGGTCAGTCTGTGCCTATGCCTTATTTCAACACGGCCACTTCTATTTACCTAATCAAACCATTTTTTTTTTGTAGACACCCCTTGCGTATTTGAAGTGCTAGTATTTTAACTCATGTCAGGATTTTTGGGAAGATACAGTGCTAATTTTAGCACTGTTATTTTTGCTTGTTACTACATTTTTATTTATTTATTTTTAAGCTATTTTTATTTTTTCCCTTTTTTATTATTTCACTAACCACATTGTGATTAGAAAGCTGCATGACTGAATGGAATATATGTATTCAACCTTCAGGTGGAGCCCAGAGTTCTCAGAAGAGTCTGGAGAAACCACCTTGGAAACGTGTTTATTTTTTAAAGAATGCGGGATTCAAAATCTCTCGCAGTGGTGCTTATGACTGCTCTCAGACGCGGTCACAGTGCATCCTGGGGAGGGTTTTCGGTGTTGATGAATGGCTCGCTATCCAGGCAATTTAGCGTCACAATTGAAGCTTAGGAGGCGGTAGTTGGGCCACAGTTCGGCAATTCTTATGCAGAGCACAAGCTGCAGTGGAGACACCGTGCAAGGTAACAGGGAAAGACAAGGAAGGAGAGCTGTGTGAGTTGTATAGATGATGGGAGTGTGTATATACGGTATCTCACAAAAGTGAGTACACCCCTCACATTTTTGTAAATATTTTATTACATCTTTTCATGTGACAACATTGAAGAAATGACACTCTGCTACAATGTATAGGAGTGTATAGCCTATATAATAGTGTAAATTTGCTGTCCCCTCAAAATAACTCAACACACAGCCATTAATGTCTAAACCTTGGGAACAAAAGTGAGTACACCCCTCAGTGGAAATGTCCAAATTGGGCCCAATTAGCCATTTCCCCTCCTCGGTGTCATGTGACTTGTTAGTGTTACAAGATCTCAGGTGTGAATGGGAAGCAGGTGTGTTAAATTTGGTGTTATCACTCTCATACTGGTCACTGAAAGTTCAACACCTCATGGCAAAGAACTCTCTGAGGATGTGGGGAAAATTCCCGGTGCGGGGAATTCTGATCTCTGACAGTCGGGGAAGGTCTGCGCAATGGACGCAGACAACCCCCGCTGCTAGCCACACCTCCATCCGGCTACAGTGTAAGTTGTCTACGCATATCGCGTAGACGTCTACACGCTGCCCCAGCTACATGACAGGAGACTCAGAAGTACCGGTAAGTTTGGAGGAGGGAGTGTTAAATGGAGGACATAAGGCATTTCTGGAGGCAGAGTGCTCTGTGAAATGCCTTTTAACCCCCTTAATGCCACTCTGCCCTCCCTATATGCCACTCTTCCCCATAATATGCCTTTTAACCCTGTAAATGCCAGAGTGGCATATAGGGGTAAAAGGCATTTCTGGAGGCAGAGTGGCACATAGGGGGTCAAAAGGCATATCATGGGGCACAGTGGCATTTAGAGGTCAAAGGCATATCATGGGCACAGTGGCATTTAAGGGTTAAAAGGCATATCATGGGCCACAGTGGCATATAGGGGTATAAGGCATTTCTGGGCAGATGTGCATAACTGGGGGCAGGTTGGAAAATAGAAGGAAATAAAACCAAAATATTTTTCGCAATCATAGCTTTTATTAAAAAAAAATAGTTTACATGAATTAACATTTACTGGTAAAACTTTTTTCCTATAGGGTCGTCTTATATTCAGGCTTTTTCTTTTTTTTCCTAAATGAATATTCAGATATGGGGGGTCGTCTTATAATCAGGATCGTCTTATAATCGAGCAAATACGGTATTTGTGATACAAGGTTTAAGAAGTAGCCGAAAGAGAGATTATAAGCAATCTCTAAAACCAACTTTTTAAATCAAGTCAAGTTTATGGAGCTTAATTTTTCCTTATGTGGCCTCAGAAATGTGTTAATTTCCGGAATGCATAGTATGACTGGGCTGCCGATTTAAAGAGGGTAAGCAGTGATTTAAAATATGAATTGTACAAATATACAAATTCTTAACACCACAGCTGTATGACATTATTGTATGTGTGTATAAGTAGTTTTGGTGATAGATTGCTTGAGAAAAAGTAATGCGTAATTATGCAGTATAATAACATGAACTGAGACAGACTGAAAGGAGGGCATGTACATGCGAGTGGATCATTTTTCCAGTGTATATCTGTAAAAGTGTTACTAAACTTTTTACAGCAAACGCATTTTTAAAAGGACACTTCAGTTCCCCACGCAGCCCCACCAAGGAAGAATGTATATTAAAGCAGCACTTTGTAGGTATGCATGTATCAACCTAGAAAAAAAAAGCTTTAGAAGATGCTGCAGAGCACCGGTCCCACATTTCACACCACTATTCCCTGGTAAAACGGCCTGGTCAGCGGCAGGAAAGAACTCCTATTGCATGTTAGTCTTTATACTCCCTAGAACTCACGCAAACTAGTGCTGGAGCTTGATGAGGATGAGTACATTGCGCATGCATTTTAGTAACCAGGAGATGTGTTCAGCTAAAGACATCCAAGGCAATCATATCAGCTTGAAGATGGGGAAAGAGGCATATGAGGGATTCTGCATAAACTGTAAAGGAACCACTCGGCTACGATTTGTAGTAAATTGAATATGACAGCTGGAGTGTCCCTTCAAGTATGGCTTCAGGCTTCAAGTTTTTAAACACTTAACAGGCTTCTCAGAGCACTAAAATATCTAGGACTATTATATCTAAAACAGAAACCAAGACCTTTCTGTGTTAAAATTATCAAACGTATACATCCTCTACGTCCATAATATTAACATTTCCCCAAGCAGCATATTTTAGTTGAAATGTCTTTGCATATTGTATCTGCAGATGATAATCAAATCTACCTGTCTTCTCCTGACCTATCTCCATCTCTCATGTTCTGTATTTCTGCTTGTCTACTTGGATGTCACAACGCTTCCGGAAACGTACTCTTGAAAACTGAACTCATTACTTTCACTTTCTCCATCTCCACCCCAGTACCTGAAGTCTCAGGCTCTGTTAATAACATTTTGACTCAGCCCTCTCCTTCATTCCTTAGGTTCAGGTCCCGCCACTTGCAACTAAAAAAAACATTTCCCACATCAACCAAGAAGCCACAAAAACACTAGTTAGTTGCCTTATCTCCCGCCTTGACTAATGCAAAACCCCTCTGGTTGGTATTCTCTTGTCTGCAATCTATCCAAAATGCTACTGCTAGGCATATCTTGTTTTATCTTCTTACACTTTTCTTCCGCTTCCTCCCATGTGACACCTTCTATTGGCTCCCTATTACCTCAAGAATTAAATTTAAAATGCTTAGCTTAACATTAAAAAAACATTCCATGGTACTGCTCCCCCATTCATATCTCCCCTCATAACAAAATACTTTCCACTTAATATTTATGTTCTTCCAGTGGAATAAGGCTATTCTATTCCCTTATTACTTCTTCCTTTGCAAACTTAAAAGACTTGAGTCTGCTTCCCCAGAGCTCTGGAACTCACTTCCTCCTAGCCTCCAGCTTCTTAGGAGAATCTAGCTGAAAAGATGTTACGATTCTCCGATCTGCCACTAATATTACTCTCGCATTAATCTATGGCACTGTCTCATAGTCTTTCTCTATACCTTGTGGCTTTCTACACTACATCCATTGTAGATTGTAAGCTTGTGAGCAAGGCCTTCTTTATCTAATGTACTGGTTTGCCTTTGTCAACTGTAGTTTTACCATACCATTTTGTATGATAGAGTATGTAAGAGGTACTGCATAAATTGTTGGCACTATATAAATAAAAGATACTACTACTATTAATAATAACAACATCAATAGTATTTGTGTCTTTGAGGCGTACATAAGTGGCATGTTTACGTAACTTCCAAATAAAAAATATCAAACTCTGTCATTTCTGCAGAATTAGCCTGTGCCATTTACATTATGGAAAAACATATAGCACTCATTGCTATAAAATTGAAATTTTCTTTGAAATGTGCATATAAATGAAAAAAATGCCTTGGTAAACTTCCCAGTGCTTATCTCCCTCCTCTTACATGATGCAGGGAGCTGTGTGGTTAGTGATGTCAGACTTGTGTCTGTGGCTGCCAGATAAGCATGAGAGAGAAGGGTCTGATGGGTGGGTCACACACCACAGGAATGCTGATGATGGCCAATGGGGGCCCATGTGTAAAACAAAAAAAAAACAGCATGTGATGCCCTGAATGAGCATTAAGTGTTACATCTAAACACATGAAAAATAAATTAAAATACAAATATACCCAGAAGTAGGCACCAACATTGCTCATGGTGGACATTTACCAGGGTCTGTACTGGATAACTTAATGATTGTCTATAAATCTTCTCAAGCCTTGCCACAGACACTGGTGTCCTTGTACGTGTTTATCTGAATATACCCTCAACATGAAAACTACTTATTTTCACTACTGCTCCATAGTTTAGAAAAAAATGACAGATCCTCTAATGCCAGTTAAATAATTCCAATACTAAACACCCAACAGGTTGAATGACTTTTCATGTGCCCTACACGTTTTAGGAGATTAACACACATATATTAAATGTAAGGTATATTGATATTTACGTATATTGTACTAGTAACACTAATAACTATAGACAAGACCCAGCTGATGTCTAACTGAAGTAGACTAAGACTTGAGGTAAATTAGACCTAAATTCCGTAAGGTTTAGGGCTGCAATCACTAATCGATAATGAAAATCATTGCCAAAAATATAATTATCGATTAGTTGAATCGATTTTATTGAATATGAGTTGAGGGATTTTTCCGAGCGAATGTTCAGAAAAATACCCTTCGTCTTATAATACGACCCCAAATAGAGGTCGGACTATAACACTAAGATCCAGATCGCCAGCAGCGCTGCAGGGGACCTGGATGCTCTTCTCTGACAGCTGATGCATAGACATCCTCCGTGACCTTCCGGTGCTCCACTGCGGAAGTATCGGCCAGTGCAGTGGAGGTTGTCTGTGCACATTGTGCAACGTTCACTGGCTGCCAGAGAGGAGGATCCGCTGCACCGCTGCAGGGGACCAGGATCTTCCTCTCTGGCAGCCGGGGTCGCCTGCACAATGCGCACAGACAACCTCTGCTACTGCCGGCACCTCCACTGGGGCTTCTATGATGGAGCATCGGCGTCATTACCTGCCAGTGCTTAGTCATAGAGGCTCTAACGAAAGTGCCGGCCAGCAGCAGAGGTTGGAGCACGGGGGTAAGTCTGGGGGTGAGGGCACAGTGGCATATAGGTGGTTATAAGGCATATCAGGGGGCACAGGGGCATATAGGGAATATAAGACAATGGAGTGTGCGCATGCGCGCCTAGCAGAAGTCAGACGGATAGAGGAGGAGGCAGATGATGTCGTGCTGGATCCGGTGCCAGCGGGTAGCAGGCACCCAGGTAAGTTGCCGCGTTGGGTCGCCGGACCCTGACACCTGTCCTGGTGTGTGTATGTGTGTGTGTTTTGGGTGTGTGTGTGTGTTTGGGTGTTGGTGTGGCAGAGCCTGTCCTGGTATGTGTGTTTGGGTGTTGGTGTGGCAGAGCCTGTCCTGGTGTGTATTTGGTTGTCTGTTTCCTGCCACTTTACTTTCTGTAGGAATAAATTGAAAATGTCATTTTTACTTATCCAGAGATAAAACTCCCTCCAGAATTTGTAGTCACTTCAGAGGACAAAACTTTCTTTGCCCAGAAATCAGTGAGAGGAAAAGTGAAGGTTTTGTGTTATTTACTCTGTTTCATATTTTATTAAAAAGGATTAGTGGCAGTAAATTGTGGCTTCAGGTGTCCCATGTATGATGACTTGTTTAGTGTACTGATGTTCTCCCAATCCCATTACATAAGATTCTATCTTATACTATCTGCCTGGCACTGATATTATCTTTATGCAGTATACATCGATGCCGATGAGTTAAGATTGTCTTTTTTTTCTTTTTTGTCTTTTATTTATTTCCCCAAAATCCTCAGCACCAGGCCCATGATGCTCTTAATCCGGCGCTGCCTCCAGTGTTCATCAGCCATCTTAAATCAAGTTTGTACTCGCAGCGTGTTCCAGCCTTGTGCAGTTTTATTTGGCTAAACTTGTTTTAAATGGTTTGTGGACGGATTTTGTTTTACTGTTTAAGTAATTTAGTATTGATAGAATGAAATATAAGTTGATCAGAAAAGTGTTTGTCCACTGCTTTTTTTCATTATTTCCAAATTAACCCTGTATTAATATGCATTATAAAGCTAAAAGGCCATATTTTCTCTCAGTGAAAAATGAGTGCGGCCCACGCACACATACATTTCTGCTGAAGTGGCCCACTGCAGAAAAAACTTGGACACCCCTGCAGTAGAGCATCTGTGAGTGAGGTCAGGCACTGATGTTAGCATTGCTGTAGCTTTAACATTACCTTTCACTGCAACTAGGGAGGCTAGACCAAACCCTGAAAAAAAGCCCAGACCATGATCCCCCTCCATTAAACTTAACAGTAGGCACTATGCATTCTAGTAGGTAGCATGCTCTTGGCATCCACCAAACTCAGATTCGTCCATCAGACTTCATGATTCATCACAGAGTACATGTTTCCAGTGCTCCAGAGTCCAGTGGTGGTGTGCTTTACATCACTCAATTCTGCTTGGCTTTGCCCATAGTGATCTGGGTTTCTGTACAGCTGCGCGGTCATGAGAATCCATTTCATGAAGCTCGCAATTATTCCAGAGGCAACTCTGTAGCACTTAAGGTGGACCGGGACAGATCTAGAAGGGCAGACATATATAATATGAACTAACTAGTGTCAAAGGTGGCATCCTATGACAGCGCCATATTTGAAGTCATTGAGCTCTTCCCTACAACCCATTCTACTACTGATGTTTGTCTGTGGAAATTGGATACATGTGTGTTTGTCATACCCATTGCTAGCAGGTGTGGAAAATCAAACACCTAAACTCAATAATTAGGTGGGGTGTCTGCATACGTTTGGTCATATAGTTTATCTCATAAAGGAACTGTCCAGCCGCCATACTTTTCCACTTGCCTACATACATGTAGATATATGTACTCTAGTGCATACTGTCTAACAGGGTTAATATAAATATGTAATATACCGCAGTACATAGCATGTAATGCAATGCAAACTGATTTACAATGATTTTACAAGCTTAAAATCAACATAACACTGGTCTAGTAACATTCCTATGGAAACCTAACAACATTTTCAGAAAGAAATCTTGTTATTTTTATGGTAATCCTTTCTGAGACTTCTTCTCTATCTGAAGTCATGCATTGTACAGATCTTATCTTTCTCTGTCCTGAGTCTCACTCTCCCCTGGAGTAACCATATCCTTCCTGACTCCTCTACAGCAAGGACAAAGAATGATCAAAGTTTTATACTACGCAGTTCCTCCATTGAACTGTTGTACATTGTTAAAGGAGCAAGTACCATTCTTCCCCCAAAATGAAAAAAATATATTACAATATAATTGGCATCCAAACGCTTTAATAACACAAGAGTAAGTTAAAACAAAATTGGAATCCTTATGTTTAATAATGCAAAATCTGTACATTGATAGTTCAGATCCTATTGATATTGTTCATGAATACTCACAAACATCCATTGTTATATTTGGAAATAATTAAGTTTATATTTTGTAGTAGCGTATTAGCACATTATTAAGTTTTAGTTAAGTTTAGTACTGAAGAGTAGATTAATCATTTTTAATGAATGGGAACACATTACTTATCTGGGTGGGTTCATATAAATTAACTATTTAAGTACAAAACAGTGGAGGAACACTGCCTATCTGTGGTATTAATATAGTTTTTTAAACTTCATATTAAATGCAGCTGCCTTTTAAAGGTCACAAAAATGTCACATAAGAAAGTGTTGATGAGAAGGCTGAGAAAAATACAGGTAACTTTTTTTAACAAAAGCATATAGCCAATCTTCTAATCTCACCCATAGAGACGGATCAGAGTGTGAAACAGAATATAAGACAGTTTCTCACATTTCATACAAAAGAACTAACTAATTTAAAGTTTAGCTTTTCTGAGCTATCTGCCAGCAGAAAACTATTGAAATTGACTTACAAAGACAAATGCAAAATGGGCTGCAAATGAAGTAATATCTGATGATTTAAATATGTAAGAAAAAAGGAAAAAGCAGGTGTTATTCCCCAAGTTTAAGACTCAAATTTCATCCATAAGTATGTACTTAATATCATTTATTAAACAGTTGAGATGGAGGTGAAACATTTCATTTAACTGACTTCACTATGTATTATAAAGAGTCAACACTGCAAGAAGGGCCATGCCAGCACTACATGTTTTTTGGTCACTAAAAGAAGAGGTGGTTGCAGAAGGAGTTGTGGTTTTAAATCTCCCTTGAGTGAATAGACCCCAAAGCATAGTGAAGGTGGAGAAATTAAATGTTTTCAAGTCACATTCAAGGAATGAAACCCAGTGTCTTTCTCTTCAAGATGCTGCTTGATTAATTTAATGCTGTGAGGGATCCAGCTCCCATGGCTTTTAGTACAGCCTACATCAGCCTCTAAATGCATTTATTCTGCTGCATTTCTACATGTTGCTTATGCTATCCTCTACATCACAATGACTGATTAAAACATTCCTAATAATAAGAGGTCATAAAAATGTAACATGCTTTCTTTTTTTTCAGTGATTCAAGACCAAATTACCAAATGTACGTTACATTTAATTACCTAACAGCAGCAGCAAAGCAATTCTCCTGATCCAGTTCTCTGGTGGTTGAATAGGTAACTTTAATAACTAAGCCCAGTAGGATCTGTTTGAATGAAATCAGAGACTGCTAGAAGCTTTCCCAATCATTGGAAAGCATAAATCACTGGCCCATCTATCACCCCTTAATATAGTTAAATGCAGAAAGTTACAAAAGAGCAATATGTAATATTTATCTACATCCAATGGCAAAGGGGTGGAGTGAGGAGCTGAGGAGAAAACCAGAGGAATTAAAATTTAACTGAATAATGAGGGAACCCAGGTGGAACAAGAGTTAACAAAAACAAAAGAACACCGGAGACAGGCAAAAGGTCTGGAGTGAGAGCAGTGGCGTCAGGACAGAGGGAGGCAACAGGAAAAATCAACGGAAAAGCAAGGCTAAAGACATACCGCCGGAGAATACTTTTTATGGGAAATGTATAACTTTGTCACTGTTTCAAAAGTAGCATTCAGAACAAAAATGTTACTTAAAAGTTGCTGAGGCATGTTTACATTTTTTTTTCCAATTTATTAAAAAGCTGATAATGATATTTATCAACCCTGCTCAGAAACCTTTTATGGATATCAGGTATTAACTAAATACAAATGAAGGTGACAGGCAGGCTTGGACTGGCCATCTGGGACACTGGGCAAATAACCGGTGTGCTGACAGCACATCATACTCACCTGATCTGGCACTCTAGCAGCAGAATGGACGCTGTAGTTTGCGGCATTTGGCTGGATATGCCACGCAGCCACACACATCCAGCTGTAGGCCGCACTTACATAATCAAGTGGTGGCTGACCATTAAAGCTGGCTTATCATCGCCAGACCGATTGTCAAGGATTGTCTAGGGAGTTAAGGCTTTTATTGAGACTTTTGTGAAACTTTACATCGGATTGATTTGAATAACTAAGTAGGGCAAGTATAATATATTTTAAACACAGTTTCTATAATATATTGTAACTTTTAGGGTTGCAGAAAATGGTCCGATATTCACATGCTCTAAACATTCTGAAAAAAATGAGACATCAGGGAAGGAAAGAGAGACGCACTGACTCAGCCCCACAAAGTAATCATCCTTCCTAAACAAACGGTACTCAAAATGGTATTGGGTTCTTTGTAATTATTTGGCTTCAATTCAACAAAAAATGGAAGTCACTTATCTTGTAGGCAAAATATTACCCAATTTTACCTTGTTTCTTTTTGAACCATAGACTAGACTAGCTTTTTGAAAGTCTTCACATGGTATATAATCTTCAGACACTCTATAGCATTGCAAGGTACTGGCACTTAATGAATGATATCAGTGATCATAATATCCTGTTTTGGCTATACAGGCAGGAGGTTTACACAACAATCCATAAATCATTGTTAAAAATGTGATCACTAGCAAAACACTTGGGAAAAGTAAAAGTGTAGTGCAGAAAAGTACTGTGGCATAGTAACAATATGCTTTCAAAGCAACATCTCAATACCTACAAACACCTAATACAAGCAGTGGTGCTTTCTGACAATGAGAAAGATTCATCAAGCACTGTTCATACCTAAAAGTCAACTTATCTTAAGAAGTGGTGGATCTGTTTGTGATAAGGAATCCTTGATTAACTTCATATTTCTGATAAGACCATTAATAAATCTTACCACCAGCAACCAACATAATATGTACCAGTAATACTGGCCTCAAAGCCTTGTGTCTCAAAAGTATTTGAATACAATGTATTGCTTCATAAGCCTGCCCCAACATACACTATATGGACAAAATTATTGGGACACACCTTTTAATTATTGAATTCAGGTGGTTCAATCGGATCCATCGCCACAGGTGTATAAAATCAAGCACCTAGCCATGCAGTCTGCATTTACAAACATGTGTGGTAATTCTGAAGGATTCGGTGAATGCAAGCGTGATACTATTATAGGATGCCACCTTTGCAGTAAGTCAGGTCATGAAATTTCATCCCTGCTAGATATTATAGGAACAGCAGCAACTAACGAAGCAGAAGACCACATAAAGTCAGAGTGCTGAGGCATATGGCATGTAAAAGTCGCCAACACTCTGCTGATTCCATAGCTGAAGAGTTCCAAACTTCCACTGGTATTAATATAAGCACAAAAACTGTGCGACGGGAGCCTAATGGAAGCTGCATGCAAGCCTCATATCACCAAGTACAAAGCCTCGGACCGAGTGCTGTAAAAGCACGCCTCCACTGGAGTCTGGAAATGTGTGCTATGGAGTAATGAATCTGTTTGGCAGTCTGATGGGCGAGTCTGGGTTTGGTGAATGCCAGGAGAACGTTACCTGCCTGACTGCATTGTGCCAACTGTAAAGCTTGGTGGAGGAGGGATAATGGTATAGGGCTTTTTCCAGGGGTTGGGCTAGGACCCTTTCCTTCAGTGAAGGGAAACCTTCATATCAAGATATTTTGGACAATGCTATGCTTCCAACTTTGTGAGAACAGTGGAGAAGGCCCTTTTCTATTTCAGCAATACTTTGCCCAGGGCACAAAGCAAGGTCCACAAAGACATGCTTTCATCAGTTTGGTGTGGAAAAACATCACTGACCCCTGACCTCAACCCTACTGAACACCATTCGTATGAACTAGAACAAAGATTGCAAGCCAGACATTCTTGTCCAACATCAGTGTAGAGGACTGTACTGTACTGGGGTGTTGCGAGAGTGAAACACACACACATTGCGGGAGCGGACAAAAAAATCAG
>VKOC01023815.1:0-15782 GCA_009364415.1 Spea multiplicata
CTTATATACTGTATTGGCTCGAATATAGGCCGCACTTTCCCCCCCCACTTTAAGTCTTTAAAGTGGGGGTGCGGCCTATATTCGGGGTCTAGCGCCCGGGCGCCGGGCAGGCAGCGGGGTTAGGATACAGATCCCCCGCAGCGGTGCAGGGGACCTGTATCCTACTGTCTGATACGCTCAGACAGCCTCCCCTGCCGGCATTTCCCACAGGGGGAGTCCCGGCAAGGGAGATTTTAAAGCACATCTTGCAGACGTGCCGGCAGTGGAGGTTGTTAACGCTTGCATTGCCGCAGCCGGTGAGCGTCTGCGCGATGTACGCTAACAATCTTCCTTTCCGGCACTTCCCAAGGCGGAAGTGCCAGCACCGGAAGTTGAGTACGCGTACTGTGTAGCTGTCCCCCACCGGCCCTGCAAGACCCCGGGGAGTCTGCACCGGTAAGTCTAGGGGGGGGACCTCTCGGGGGCAAAGTGCATATCTCAGGGGGGATAGAGTGGCAACATATCTCGGGGGGCAGAGTGGCAGCATGCAGCATGCGGAAGTGGCAGAGTAGGGCAGATATCAGCGCGGGGGGCAGAGTGGCAGCATATGTGTTTTTGTTTTTTTCTACTAAAAAAACTTTTAGGGTGCGGCCTATATTCGGGTGCGACCTATATCCGAGCCAATACGGTATTTATGGAAATGCTAATGGAGTCCGTTCTTCCAGCTGTCCAGTGACAAGCTGTGTGATTAAGACTGAGTCGTTATGATATGATAAGGAGTCGGGGTGTTTGTCTAGTACAGGGGTGTCCAATGTGCGGCCCTCCAGCTGCTGCCGGACTACATCTCCCATAATGCTTTTTCAGCTAAGAGGCTGGCTGAGGAGTATTGGAGATGTAGTCCTGCAGCAGCTGGAGGGCTGCACGTTGGACGCCCCTGGTCTAGTAGATCGGGGCTCAGATAACAGAGCAAACGGCTAATATGCAGCTGCCTGAAAAACATTATATTATGGGGGGGGGGGAACTAGAACTGGTTTGAAAGAGAAAATGACGCAATATTTTTGAAAACATATTTGTCATCTGTAATCAGTGATAAAAAAGAGAAGGTTCCGCAAACTGTGTTTTAGAAGAGATAAAGCACTGCTTTCCACACAACATATTATTGTCATCATTATATGTAACTGTATCATGTTCCTTTTTCAGTCATGGTCCACGGAGTCTTTAAGTATTTTCAAGACTTCCGTATTTCATAAGAAACCACAAGAGACTCACCTGACAGTGTAAGTCATTCTGCGGCAAGGAGTGAAAAAAAAACACCCATGATTTGTCACCTTTTGCAGGCCTATCGGACAAAAGTATAAATTATTAATCGGTAATTCCATGCTGTGAACTTCTCTTCTTCTAACTTCTCATTAGGACGTAATAGTACGTCCTATCAACATAAAGGGGTTAAAATGGTCACGATACCCACCTGCCTTCACTTGTCTATTCTTTATCCTTTAAAAAAACAGGCCCCTGGGACATGGTCGTCCTAAAAGTTTAGACCAATATTTCACCAGGTCCTTGTCGACCCAAGTGGGGCAAGAAAACCGACATCTTAAACATGGCAAAGAAATTCTATGCTCACGAAATAAGTCCTAGCAGGCCCGGACTGGCCATCTGGTAAACTAGGCAGATGCCTTTTAGGGCCGAATACTTAACAAAACTGATGTACCAACAGCAGAAGAGGGCTTGTAGTATGTGGTTGATGACCAGATATGTGCACCACATGCTGTGTGGATATAAAAACATGATGTGCGACTGCATGTACGTCATCTTCAGACCGGTGGTCCTGGTATGATAGATCTGTTATTTTTCCCTGCCTATGTCTATTAAAGTGGGTTGAACACTTTTGCCCAACTATGAAAAAAGTGTGTAAAGTTGCGGTGCCCACTGCTCGTGAGACAGCACCGGCCAAATGTATTTCCTCAAAGATTGCGACCCGTACATGACCATTCTTTCTGGGACCACAGCAGACTACGGCGGACAATCAGATGCAGGGCAAAGGACATGGTGGACAAGAGGAGACATCCGGCAAACCAAGCAAATGCCCAGTAGACCAGTGACCAAAGACGCCGCTCAATTTTCTTCATGGACGCTCGTTCTGCAGTTTCAGTAAAAGCGGCTGAGTGATTGAGTCTCACACACAGCAAGATCTCCCAGCCCCATTCCGTTGGCCAGCTGCCTGCGATTCTCTGTCCTTAATCTCCTGTAGCTCCCCGTCCACAGCCTTGGACTGTCTCTCTGTCATTGTGCTTTTGTTTCTAGAGCTAAATACAGAAGACAACATGTTTTTAAAGGTTTCTTGCAGGACCCCAACCCTGAAAAGTCCAATACTTGGAATGCCTTATTAATTGGACGTCACTAGAAAAAAAACTTTCATTATTTACTACTAATCACATATTTCCCTTCATTAGTGCATTGGTTTGATGTTACAAAATAGGAATGGGATACTTTTCTTTAGCCATCTTAGCGTATCAGCTTATGCTGTATGTTCTAAGCAGTCTCGCTGGGAAATAAGGACCTTGGTCCCGCGCATTAATAATTAATCCCTGGAGAGCAAACTACAAGTAGAAGCATTTAAAATGTACGGAGAAAAGCAGAAAAAGTATAGTCTGCAGCAGAACCAGGCCATAAAACCCCCAAGCGATGGGTTACATGGTAAGGCATTAACAAGAAGATGATCTTCGCTTGCAGAATTGTATCTCTGTTCTTAAACTCGTGGACACGTGACACGTGGAGCTGGGACAAGATACATTGATTGCCTGCGTTTTCATGGACCTAACAGCCAGAAAATCCAGTCAACAGCTACCGGGTATATGAAATATAATGAAGATAGGAACCACTTTCTGATGTTGTGGAAGATAATTCCAACCAATGCTTTATACTGGGATGCCCTGGCACGTTCCGGACGCAATGAACTAATGATCCCATGATGTGCAACCAGCCTTAACATAAAGCAGGGGTGTCCAACTCCTCTGCCAGGTCCTTAGCTGAGCATTATGGGAGATGTAGTCCTGCAGCAGCTGGAGGGCCGCAGGTTGGACACCTAAATGAGCTGACCCCGAGACCCCTGAAATAGTAAGCTTTTAATAGCCTGTCATGAAGGTTCTGTGTAGTGACCCAAATGTATTAATGAAATGGCTCTAATATCGGCCCTCATGGAAACCTTGAGGCGGGCGCACAGGGTACACGGCACCCAATCTGATCGAACGCTCATGAAAAGGTTTTCAGCAACTGCTTCGCCCCGCTCTGTCTCCTCCACAAAAGTGCCAGAAAAATGTTACATTTATAAACATTTTTTACGTTATTTTTTTAGATATATAGACATTCATGCTCACATACACTTATACATAGACATCAGTGCTCACACGCTTATACATTGACATTCATGCTCACATACACTTATACATAGACATCAATGCTCACACACTTATACATTGACATTCATGCTCACATACACTTATACACAAACATCAATGCTCACTCACTTACCGTATACATAGACATTCGTGGTCACATAAAGTTATACAGAGACATTCATGCACACATACAGTTATATAGAGATATTGAGTCTCCATTGGTATAAAACAATGGATAACATGCAACACATACATTGCTATTGGGAGAAATAAATACATTTGTGCTTCTAGTGTACAAAATGAGAAATTGGTTACTTTTTACCATAAAATCAATGTGTTAATATTTCTGTCTGTTGTTGTCATGATGTGCCTGTGGTCTAAATAGATTCTCCATGACACTGCTTCATTCGCTTTCATGGTCAAACTGTGAAAACCACATAGCCGGCCACGAACCTGGTGACTTTTACAAATGTTTTCACTCAAACCTTTCTATTATTGCTTCCTAGCCAGTAAATCTCTTTGGTCATGCAGATTTGAAATGTGTAGAATATTATGTCACGTAGCAGCGGTTTGTCACATTTGTCATTTTCATAAACGTATATATTCTGAGCATATAGCACGGAAATAGAGATAGCTTCTGGCATCAGCGGCTTCCTGTTCTAATATCCTGTGTTAGGTTATAATTAAACACAGGTGTAGGTTTAGGTTGCAATTGAGATTTTAATTTATCGATTGTACAGATAATGATTTTGCACCACAATATTTCGCCGTTTGAAAGCGATGTGAAGGAAGAACTAACACAAAACAGAAACTGAATAAAAAATATAAAACATGTATATTTTAAAGATAAATAAATAGAGCAAAAATATCATGATAAGCTTGAATAACAATTCTGGTGCAAAGGTTGTAAAAGTGGTTGGACATTGAGCTTAATATGATGCTTTGGTCTGAGAATCGGTATCAGGGCCAGTTAAGATATTCATAGAAAAAGACTAGGACTGGTCATTTGGTACACCTGGTAAATGCCTTGTTTTTCCGCTGGCTGACAGCACCACACCTGGGGGGGCTGACCCACCGGGCATGGACTGAGAGCCCATGAGTATCAAGGGGGCTGTCTCCCAGTGGTGTACCCAGGTGGTCCGTCCTTGCATGCGTGCCCTTCCAGAGCCGGTTTGGGGAGATGGATGTCCCTCTAATAAGGCCAAAATCAAAGGAGGGGTGCCTGCTGGCTACTGATGCTGAGCCCAAGGAATATGATGACCGACGGAAGGCAGAACAAGAAGAGGAGGAGGAGAGCAGTAAGAGGAAGAATAATGGAGAAATGGAGACAGGGAAGTAGGAAAGGCAAGAAGTCAAGAAAAAGTGATGGGAGTTATGATGTACCACCATCAGTGACTGACTCAGTATAAGTCAATGCCTGGCCCAGTCACTGGCTGTTTCAGTATGTAGTGATGGGAGGTATGCTGTAGAAGTATATAGTGGTTAGTGTTCTGCTGTACCACCATCAATATCTGGCTCAATATATAGTGATGGGAGTTATGATGCACCACTGTCAATATCTGGCTCAGTTATAGTAATAGGAGTAATCTACTACGTTACAATGAAACATTTTACCTTCTTATATTAGCGATTGTTGAAACCCCATACTAAACGCAGGCGGATATTCAAAAATAAGCATTTTATTGTGAAAAAACATATAAATCTGGAAAATATGCAAAATATTCATTTTTTTTATTTTTATAATCAGAAATTTATATTCATTTCATAGCACACAGTGTAACTAACATCCACCTCCAATATGAACTGTCAATAAACTATTACTAATTGCTTAACACTGAGTAGCAAGAGGGTTGCAGTGATGTGAAAATTTTTATCTCACCACATTAAGGAGGAACTGCCACCAATTTTTTTTTATTTGTTGTAGCCGAGTTTTCAAAACTATTGTCCTGGATGTATATTTTTAGTGATTAGCCATCACTCGTGAAAGTCTATGGAGACACGGATTCCATTAGCATTGCCATAAAGCATCAGCTCAGTGTGGTGTTTGAGTCACCCAAAATATCACATGACCGACAACAATGGCCGCCTCCAGGTCTGCAGATAAAGGGAGTTTATTGGAACAAAACGAGATAAAACTAAGTTCTCTTTAATGCTAAATTATTATACTATATATATAGCACTACATGTATAAGCCACCATGCTCCTACGTGATGATTAGTTTGCCAACAGATGTTCTTCTTCCCTCTGCCGATCACTCACAGCCCAGTGTTTAGTGAATAAAGATTTCCCCCTACGCTTCTCTGATGATCTCTGGTTTACTTCAATTCATAGTTTCAGTATGAATAGTCAAATTCTCAGGGTCATGTGGTCCAAAAAAATATTATTTTTTTTATTATTAGCTACTATTGCCAAGAAGGAACTTTATGGAGTAAAGAAGAGATCTTTTTGATCGGAGGTCTTCATATCAGAAGTTGGTGATTTACCAGGGGACACGAGCCCTGGGAGGAAACCACATGGAAATTCCGAATGCAGGGATAAAATACGGAAATCGATTTATAATATCTTGCTTGTGGAATTTGTTACTGTCTCTTCTCAGTTTCTAGTCTACCATTTCGTCCATCATTGGGAATCGTCCAATGGCACATTTATGCGCACCGTGGCGTATTCAATCTCCCCATCATCTACATGCCATTTATTTGTAACCCTATTGACGTCATGCTTTAAATCAGCATAAAGAATGGAGTCCTGTTCTTCTGCATAGTCCGGTGTCGGTTCTTTATTGTCATTACAAGTCTCTTCGGGCACCGCAACATTTTCGTTGGCTACTAGCCCGTTGGTGGCGTTTTCCGGCTGTAGCTGTGCATTGCTGGAACATTCTGGAGGAATTCCCGTCTAGAAAAAAAGGACAAGCCAAAAATATTTCATATGTTCCATTTATTGCATGAGCATTCAACATAATTTGATACAGGCAACATACTGTACCTACTGTACATACTGTAAAATTATTCTAAGGGTGTTTCACTGTGGTCGACAAAATCAAAGGGCACACGGTGGAACACAACATACCTTCCGATGTTTTTGGCTTTAGGGGAAATGGTTGGGGTCATTACTAGTGGTAGGACTTTAATACTGTTTTTATGTGACTTTATGACCTATTGGTGGGTTTCTGCATAACTAAGGCATCTGAAAAAGGAATAATGTACAATTTATATACACATTATTGGGGCTTTTAGGGTGGTAGAACCCTGTAATACCCTCATACCCAGCAAAACATTCTGAGCTCCTGTAAAAAGAGGGGCATCAAGGGAGGAAAAAGGATACCTGGTAGGATACTATTAAACACTGTTAGTCTCTGATAGCCCATGCAACTGGTGACAATAATTCTTTAATTAATGTCCTCACCTCTGTCTAATAGAGCCAAGCGTGAGGTTTATAGCACATACAGTAAAGTAAATAAAGATCTAGCCCTGCTTTGCCTTAGAAATGTGTTAAGACCATTTAAGAGTAACAGCACATCTGTCATTTTATAAATATTTTAATATAATATTTAGTAATGTTTTAAGGGGGTAGATGCACCAGGGCTGATCCAGGTTAGCTCCACCAGCCCTACCATAACAAGTGACCTTCTCCTTCATGCGGAGCTCCTGGATATGACATCCTTGACGCATATCTTGGGCTTTTTATAAAATGAGACATATGTTCCCCAACTATCCAATTGAGCCAGTAGGGCTCCTGACCTCTAGGATAATGTAATGCAATGATTCAGAATGATCAAGGATAACGAACAGAACGAGTTCAGGGATATAATTGACATACCTTATCCTCAGGCTCGTCTAGGCTGGCTGAAACTTTCTGTTTTACTATAGAGAAAAGGACAGTATAACACATCATGGGCTTAGCCTTAAAAATAGATACACATTACAGCGCTCAGCAGTAAGGATGGCCGACGAGTAGAGGGCAGGTGGTGAGCATTCCAAAAATCTGCGTTGATGAGTTGTCTGTGTTGTGCCAAGTGTTACAAAAGAGCTAAACCATACCACAGATATCCTCAGTTTTGACTTTTGCTTTAAGTAAAGGTTGGTCAAAAATGTTCTCCCATATTCTATAAACGCTGGAAAATGTCTGGTGAAATGTTTGAAGGAATAATTTGATTTGCCGTGCTTAGTGACATCGCTGCCCTTTGGGTTGCTCTGATTTTGAAGCAATGGGGTCATTGGAAAAAAGTAAGATTTTTTTTTTGCTGTTGTTCCAAATATGGCCACAAGGGGCAACAATTACAAGATACGATGGTGGATGGCGTCCTTGCTTTAGGGCGGGCCATGCGAGATGGTGTAAAAACAGGAAATCAGTAACATAATATTTAAAATAATCATTTTTTTTCACAAATAACATACCTTTTCTGAAATAGTAAACCAGGAGAGATATTATCAAAATAAACACAGAGAGGCCCAGAAGTGAAAACGACAAATAAAGCAGCCACTCCATGTTCTTAAGGTCCAAACCGGGAGTGACTCTCGTGTTCTCTGCTGCATAGTCGAGTAAAAAGAATGGAAAAAGCATGTTAATATTATAGATTTTTTAATAACGCAAAGATTTTAGTAAAAGATTTTAGTAAAATGTTATGTTTTTATATAGAGTCAAAGAGGATCACATTCCATCCATTTTTAAGCATGGAGAAAAAAAATGGTGGATAACTGGGTTTTCCAAAACAATTAACACAGCTGCATGCTCATACCAGTGTCTGAAAAGATAGAGAGGGAGAGAGAGGGAGAGAGAGAGAGCAAGAAAGTAAGAGAGAAAGAAAGAAAGATGAGAGAGAAAAGACAGGGACAAAAAAGACAGGGAGAAAAAAATAGAGACAGAGAGAGCAAGGCAAAGCAAAAGAGAAAGAAAGACAAAGAGAGAGAGAAAAAGAGAGATGCAGACAAAGATAGATAAAGAGAGAGAAAAAGAGAGATAGAGACAAAGAGAGGGGCCTGTCCAATTCATGTGAAGTCGAGTAAGTCTCCTGTAAAACTAGTAAGACACAGAACGGGTTTTTCACTAAATATGGAGTTCGAAAAATTTCCCAAAAAATATTAAAAAACTATATTTTAAAGGTGCTGTTCCACCTAGACACCTATTGCACTCTCTAGTATGTTAAGCAAAAAAACTCAGATTTGTCATTTTATTCTTAGTTTCAAAAGTTTTAAGTTCAGCAGAGCATCTACAACTTTAAAAAGTATATTCGGCTAAAAAAAACCCAGCATGTCCTTCGGAAATCGGATGCTGTTTCTCGGGCTGACCAGCACAGTTTACAAGGATTTGGTTTCTGATACCTATTAACTTCTCCTGCAGTGAACCAATCCAGATCGGCAAAGAGGATCTTAACTGGATTCTGAGTACCATTTGTGAAACAAAGTTTCCTTACTGCAAAAGTTTTGCGAGAACCTTTGAGCATCTGGTCTTAGGCCACCAGTTGTCAATCACTCCGCAAAAAGAAACAAGGTTTATCTCAATAGCTTTGTCTCGTGATATGGAAATTCCAGTGGGCATTAAAAGAATAATTATATGCCAACATTCTTTTTACTGAACCGTAATGTCTCTGAAAATGAGTAGAACGTCTTTAGTCACATCACCAATTAAAGCGTGAGATCCTTCTCAGTCCTTGCTGCAGGTTTTCCCTTCATAATTTATCAGTAAGTGAGTGAGTCGACATGGAATCTCTCTGACAAACCCCTGCGTTGGTGAATAAACCCATTGGAGACAAAGTAGAAGATCCAGAGAAAAGAGAGTGAGAGGGAAAGAGTGAAAGAGAGAGAAATAAAAACAAAAAGAAAGAGAAAAAAGAAAGTGAGAAAGGAAAGAACGAGAAAGAGAGCGATAAATAACTAGAAAGAACAAAGAGAGAGCGAAAGAGAAAGAAAGGGAGAAAGGGATCGAGAAAGAGAGAGTGAAAGAAGGAAAGAAGGAAGGAATGAAAAGAACAAAGAGATAGAGAGAAAGAAAGAAACATTTTTATGACTCACAGGTCCTTATAGAGATCTCAAGAGATCTCAAGTGCTCAAGTCCTGCCATTCCTAACAGGCGCACGCGGCTAATTACCGAGTCGAATTTCATAACACAAGCAATTTTAAAACATGTCGTACATACATGTATCCATGGTGGTGTTTCCTTTCACGACAGCAGCTGGAAAAAAAATAGAATATACGATGGGAAGATATTTAATTTCTTAGAATTGTAACCTAATCTATTAAATACACAATGCCATGGGTATAACGAATTACTAAATGACAACGATTAGACCAGTGGTGGTGACTATGAAGTCATCACCCGCTCTTACCGTCTGTGTGTTCCTGATACTCTCCTTTTGTTCAACGCCAGCACCTCTGTCTGATCTTTGTAGAGTTTCCAATATGTGTGTGCGTTTATGGGGCCGTTACTTAGGCTTAGTGAGTTCCATAACTTCCCTTTTCTGGTTAAATATCCAGTATGTGGTAATTCATTTTAAAATTAATTTTACTTTACAACATGCATAGAATGCATGCAATGTCTTCACCTAACCGCATTGTTCCACGTCTCACAGTATGTACATTAAAACCTGCGCACGTTTAGCTAAAGCGAGCGTTGTGAGGGAGAATTCACTGGATAGTTGTGCTTTTCACTCTCTCCTTTCTCTATTCATTATGAAGGGCCAACACTGGTAGGTTTCTCAAACTTGAAGGACAGAGCTGGCCCCGCATACTGCATAATTTAATGTTTAAGGAGAAATATTGTATATTTGACTATACAGGGCCCTTTTACAGGGACAACCAAGCTCTCCCTGAAGCTCTCCAAGGCCTGGACCTTCATAATGTATAGTGAAGTCAAGGAGCTGGAACCACAACTCTCCTGTGGTCAATGAACTCTTCCTGGGAAAACACTTTCTAAAGAAAAATAATTCAATTATTTTTTTCCAATTATTTTTTCATCCAATTTTTTTCCAGTTATTCCACTACCCTTAATGGTCTTACTTAAGGTTTAATAAATCTTAGGTTCTGGGAATGGTTTTATTATTCTATTTGTATTAAAAAATGGCAACAAAGCTGTTCTTCTATCAAACGAGAAAGGGGCAACCCCTCAAGGAGCTGCCAAATTAGCTTGAATTGGTCCTCCAGTAAGGGGGCACCTACTCTCTCTGGGAAATCTGGGTTCCCAAACAAAAGTAGAAGCCAGCGGCCACCGGATAAAGTAGGTGCGGTCAATGGATGGATACATGTAGCCGTTTCCTTCCTTTCCTCCTTCCCGTTGCCTGCTGGCCTTAAAGTGCCGGAGCCCCCCCATGATCGCCAGTCTGGCCCTGCTATCAGTGGTCTTACACCATACCCTCTTCTCCTGCATTAGGAAAAGGGCACCGATGCAATTATATTAAAGCCTGACTACAATGAAGACAATGGATTTTTAGAATCTATTAGTCAAAGTCTAAGTCCTCCTCCATTAGTAAATGCACTGCATTTATGGCATAAAAGATGCACGTTTGTATGGTAAACAAAATGTGACATTCGGCCCATGGGGCAAAGACTTAAACCCTAATCAGTCGTTGGTCTTGTCTTAGATTTGAGAGCCAAATGCCTATCCCATGCATGTTTAATACCCTCACTGTCTTACCCTCTACCACTTCTGCTGGGAGGGAGTTCCACTTATCTACCATCCTCTTAGCAAAGTAAAACATCCTTACACTATATCTAAAACGCTGACCCTCTAGTTTTAGATTTAGACCACCTGTCCATGAGAGTGCTCGTTCAGATGTGTGAGGACCTCAGCAGAGCTTTGGGGGAAATGTGAACTAAATTGGAGACCATGCTGTTCGGCCAATGGGACCTGACTCCTGAGCCACTCCCGTGTCCCATCAAGACAGGCTTCCTAAAGATTTTTGGGGTCTGGTTTAGAGGAGACGGAGCTGCCCTGAATAGCTGGGAGGAGGGACTCGCCAAAGTAAAGCAGATCTTTGGTTTGTGGAACCTCAGAGATCTCACCATGGAAGGGTCCTGGTGCTGTAAAAAAAGATCCTTCCCATTCCGCATTATGTGGCTCAGCTCATAATCTTTAAGCTAGCCTTCTTCATTAACAGCCCCAAAATGGACAATAAATGTATGGATGCCAGGGGGCTGTGCAGACGTAGACACTGCCCACAGTGCATTGTGAAGGTGGAAACAGATCTTCACTTTTTCTAGTAGTCCACTTTTGCCCAGGCTTTGTTAGGAGCACTGGAGCTGGAACTCAAGGACTCTATCGAGAGAAAGTACCTGTCCTACCACTCTGTACTTTACAGACTTATTCCAGGTACACAGGCACAAAGGACGCCATTGGCGATGCTTGGCACCCAACATGCTGGGTAAAGGAGGCTTTATGGTTTGTCAGGAACCATCTGGCATTGAGGAGGGGGCAGATTATAGTCCAAGGCTGTTGTGGGCTCATCTACACCCTGCTGAGGGCTACTCTCTTGTGGGGTAGTCCCACTCACCTCCAGGCCCACTTGCCTCTACATTCCCTCATTTAACCCACCCTGCCCCAAGTCACCCATCACAACACCATCGCCAAGTCTGTTTTTCAAAGTGTCAAAACCAAATAATACTATTTTGAGGAGATACGAATGAGCAGGCACTTAAGGGGTAAAGGAGATTGAACGGTTTGCGGTTGGCAGTGCACCCTGGGACTTGAATCACTGTTAAAAAAATAAATAAAAAAATTCAAGCAGAAGTGCAGAAACTAGATGGGTCCTTGAATTCTGGGAAATACATTAAAAGCGATGATTCTTTACATGCAAATATTACAGAGAAATTGTGGTCTTTGGTATTTCCATTTTTAAAAAACCCCAAATAATAACCTAACATGAATTACTGTTATCTGGGTAATTTATACCATGTGAATACACAAATACACAAGAAAAAAAACATTACAAATATTTTCAAAACATCTCAGCAATCTGCCGAACCGTCAACACAAGATATACAGTAGTTCTCTATGAGATAAGGTCGGTAAACAGATTTTTATGACGAAAACAACCTTTAACTTTATGATGTGCAGGGAATAAAAGATACTTTATGAGGTCAACAATCAGGCGTTCTGAAGTGAGCTTTCAAAAAATGCATGTGATGGCGGGCAATATGTACAGAAGGGAAATCGCCCCAGTGGCTGTTCATATTCTACCTGCAGTTCCATTTATAGCCACTGGGTGTCTCAAGAAATAAAAGACGTTGGGCAGCGTTTACACCCTGACTGGATCCTTTCTATGTTACATTTATTTCTTCCTTCTCAATCAAACTGTATGGGACAGGTCTGGGAAACGTATTGTCGGCTGTTTATCGGTTTTATGTCACAATGTAGCTGGGCTCTTGGCTGTATTTGTCTCGAGCTTTTTAATACAGTCCCTTCCCATGATGTGTTTTGTACAGGAGTGGTCTCTATACATATTACATATATTATAGTACTATGTGCCAGATATATGTTTTGGGGCCTCTTTATATCGTCCCATTTCCCTGATGTTTTTTACTCTGTGTTTTGGGGTCAAAGTTGACACTTTGTTCTTAAAGCTGTTATTCTAAAAACAGAAAAAAAGATATTTAACTTACCCAATATATTAATCTTTATCACATGTCCTACTGCTTGCTGAGTGCCGAACTCTGCCCAACATTTATAGAATCCGGTATCGTTTTCATGAACCGATACAAATTTTAGCTGATAAACTCCATCGTTCCTTCCACGTTCTTCCCATTGAAGTGAGATCCCCGGACCTCCTGCTATAGCTTGGCATATTGTGTCTCCAGAAACCTTGCACCAAGTCACATTGGGTGGTTGTTGAGAACAGAAATGGACGGGACACTCTACGGTGAGAGGCTCTCCTGCGGACCTGTTATATTCTGTGCTTCTTGGAATGCTTATATTATTTACACAATCGCTGTTTCCTGCAGATAGAAGAACAAAAAACATCACCTACAGTTACTGCAAAATGCAAAGTAAATCAGTAGATATCATACCGGGGAACTGTCTGGGTTTCTCCGGGAGATTCCAGGTGAAGCATCGCTTCTCCAGGTAATGGCCTGAAATATCCAGGTCGGGGAAGTGGCATTTAGACAAGCCCCACTCCCTGACCATGGCCATTTCCCCCCAACCACCACCACCATTAGGAATATAAAGTGATTTGGGCTAGCCCCACCCACAAGGTCACCATTCCTGCCCATGGATGTTGTCGGCCCCACCCACTAACAATGTCAGCTCTGCCCACCAATCATGTCGCCCCAACCCCCTGCCCCCAACATCATCGGGCTACCCAAATAGGGAGGTCTCCGAGTTTGCCGTAAATGTAACTGTTTGGTGCCAACACAGGGCTGGTGGGAGGTAGGAATAAAATATCCATCCAGAAATGAAAACAAAGCAGCAATTAAAAATATTATGATGAGGAATTAAAAACCGAGCTATGAAATTTCCAAACCTTTTGCCAGAAGATATTCTGAAATATTCTGGTTACTCTGAAAGAATTTCTAAATTCTGCCAATGGGGGTATATGCTGAGATGACATTAAAAAAAAAAATGGAAGTCCATGCCTTCGTTTCCCCTAACTCTATAAAATGGGAATGACAAAATCATCCACAGACTTTGGTCGTGCCCCGAAAATCAAAGTTTTTTGGAAGAGAATTTAAATATTTTCTAAAAGGGGTACAGATCTGCGAGCTTCTCCAAATCAAATAGTATTTTCTGTTTAGAATGGATTGAAAAATCTCATTAAATCTAAAGGAGGACAATTCAAAATAATTAATTACATAGAATTACACTAGACAGAACACAACTCATTCACACATTACAACACACAGAGTGTTACAGTCCACAAACGCCACAGGGAAAGTACCCGATTAATACCTAAAAGGAATGTTGAGGGGAAGGGGGAATCAAGTGTCAACGCTAGACATCAAATGTTAAACGAGGTCGACCCAAGTTGGTTTATGGCTTTATTTTTATTTAAACGTTTAATTGATTGGTTACAATTCAAAAAAGGGCTACACAACAGGAAGCGCAAAATGCATTAATTGTAACACACTCTTTGCGTTACTTTTGAGAAATAAACGGGATAAGATGCGCATTGGGGTCGAGATGTTCAAGTGTAATGAACCTGCTCTATGTCGTACAAGGTCATGTAGGCGGATGGAATGTCCGTATATTTTCTGTATATATTTTTATTAATAAAATAGTAACATTTTTAAAAAATGTTAAAAAAAAAATATTTTCAAATGCTAAAATAAGAAAAAAAATTAAAATAAAAATGTGTAAAAAATAAAATAAAAAAATACTTCCTGCTAAATTGTCCCGTTCATCCCAATTGTGGACATGTTGATGTATCAATCTCAGCATATGTCAGAACTAATAAGAAAAATAGAAAAAAATAAAAAATGTGATCCATGTAATAAAAACATATTTAAAAAATAATTTTATTAGTGCTCTAAAAAGAGAGAGAGAGAGAGAGAGAGACCCGTCATCGCTAGGATTTTCCCTGTTTTTGACGAGATCCCTGGGGTCTGAGAAAGATGTAGTGCTATTTTAAAAAAAAATAAAAAAAAAAATAAAAAATATATATTTAAATTGTTGAAATTTTGTTTCTTTCTGTAGTTGCTTCTATTGTAAGCATGAAATCCAAATCAGGATTGCACTTTTGAAGACAGAGCTTCAAAATACCAAATTTGGAAATATATTAAAATTTTTGGGGGGGAAATTACACACTTTTTAATATTTGCCCTATAACTGCCAAAATAAATGAAAATCCTAGATATGTGGGGTGTTTCTCATTTGGACTAGCTGTGTCCGAATTTACAACGGGTAAAACTGTAAAACATTCTTAGTTTCCAGTTTTTAACTTATCGTTTCCGTACTAAATGATGGATTGTTCAGATGAACAGAAGAAAAAAAAATGTCTTAAAAAAAAAACAACCAGGCACGTAGCAGAAATGTTGAAAAAGCTGTCATTCGTAGGAGTGAATATACCCGTCTAAGGGGTTAAAGGCTTTTTGCTTCCTTATCTTAACCATCAAATATGTTTATCTCATGCAGGGCCGGCCCTACAATAGGGCAGACTGGGGCAATTGCCCCAGGCGGCACTTTAGAAGGGGCGCACTTTGCCGCCCCGAGCGTTTTTTTTTTTTGAAACCGAAGAGAGAGAGAGGGGCGCAGAGTGGTTTTCGCTTACCCGCTCGGCGCCCCTCTCTCTCTCCTCTGCGGCGAGTCTCCCTCTTCGGTCTTGGTGCCGGCTTGTAATGCTGAGCGCCGGAAGTGGCGTCAATTTCCGGCGCTCAGAATTACAAGCCGGCACGGTGGCAGAGCAGGGAGACTCGCCGCAGGACTCTTTAAAGGTAAGTACCGGGGGGGGGCGTCGGCGAAGTTTAAAATGCCGCCCCCCCC
>VKOC01023816.1:0-29955 GCA_009364415.1 Spea multiplicata
CTATTTAGAAGTAAGACAAACTTGACACTTGAAGCTTTTTATATGTTTTTTTTCTCTTTTTTCTTTCCCCGTGGGGCACAGTGAAAGGATAGGAATGTTTTTTTTTAAACGAAAAAATATCTTTACTTTAGCACTGAATCCACAAAGAATGGAATGCAAGAAGGAAAGGGAAGGAAGAAAGAAAAGGGAAGAATTTATAATAACTTTCTATTATAATAATAATAATTATATATTTAATAAATTATTTTAATTATTATCACAAACATACATAAGGTAAATGGAAATAATACAGGAATGGCCATTTTCACTCTCACTTCAGCACTATTTCACTGAGATTTGTATGCATAAACTTTTTTCTTCACACCTGCACGCATTTTTCTCTCTCTATCCAGCTGCCTCGGCCTTGGTGATGGGACGGCTACATGGCGCTCCTGCTGCCATGACGCCCTGTGCAGCCATACAGCTTGCACACCCCAGGCTGGCCCTGGTTATGGCTCGGAGGAAGACCAGATTAGAGTAATAGATAGACACCATCTTATAAATGCATTAAGGTCAATACTCAGGGGCTGAACTCACCTGCTAAATGAAATAGGGTATATGCCTGTCTACGAAAGACGAAGAGAGATCTGGCATTTTCCCAGGAAACCCACTGGAGAAATAAGGATAAAATCATATGGGGTGAAAGATTTTATCCACATATTTATCATTCATCAATGTCAGAAGAAAAAAGAGAGGAGTTCAGATCATTTTCTCTAGTAATATGCAGTTACGGTTGAAATATTTGGGGGACGCTGTTTGATATGGGTCGGCACAATTAATGATGACAAATATTCTTTGGTTAACATCTATCTCCCTAATACAGAACCCTTATCGAATCTCCAAAAAATACTCGACAGGGTGGAAAAAATTAAAGATGAGGCTCTTATCATGGCAGGAGACCATAATTGTATCATAGATGAAAAAATGGACAAAGAAATCGGTAAAAATAAGATCATGAATAGAAATTTAAAAAAGAGAGCTAAAATATTTAGGAATATCATCCAAAGAGCCAATTTATACGACCTAGAGTAAAATACCCTACATTGAGAGATTTTTTCGAACATTCATCTTTCGAATGTTCATAATACTTTCTCCAGGATAGATATGATTTTTGGGAATGGGAGACTGATAAGAGCATTAGAACAGATATCGATGAGGAAGAAAGTCTGGTCTGATCATAGTTTAATTCTTTTCGAGATAAAAGATAGGTGGGGTTTTCACCCATATAAAACATAGCGATTGGATGACTCCATCCTTTATTCAGAGGAAAATAGGCAGTATATTTCCCAGATGACTAAGATCTTTTTTCAAGAAAATAAAATTACAAACAACACAGGCGACCAGATGGTGTGTCTACAAGGCAGTTATGAGAGGTTTCTTTATTAAAATAAAGAAAAAGGTGCAACTAACTAATGAGCAACCATTGAATTAGCTATATGTGGCATATTATAACCTGGTAACAAAGGCTAAACTAGACCCTACTTAAAATTGGTATGGAGGAGCTTAGAGAGAAAATAAATCAAAAGGAATCAGAGAAAACCAGACATTGTATGGATAAACGTAGACTAAGATACTTCCAATAAAGAGCAATAGACCTTCTATGCACTATTATTTAAGATCTTGTGCTTACTTAAGTGTTTTTTGTGACCAGCTGCACCTGAAAAGCAAACCCCTAGTACTGCAATTAGAAAATATATTCATAATGATGACTACTGCCTTCAAAGGAAGCAGCACCTGAAAGAAAACATTTTCATGAAGCAGAAGTTGTAAGGTTATTTTGAGATGTCAATGATCCACACAATGTGCCTGTTTAATAAAAGGTCAAGTGGTCAGTTGAATAAAAGGTTAAGCTGACTGATAAAACTCGGGAAGTTACATGCTGACACTTGAAACATTCACTAATACATTACCTGTTTAAAGGCACACTCCCAACATCATATATAGTTTCTTTTTATTTATAGTGAATTCTAGATAATAATATATTCCACATGTCTTTTGCTTAGAGTTATTTTTTATTTTTGTTTATGTGTTCACCCGTGATATAAATATACACGATCTCTCATTTTACTGGGAACTCCAAATTTTCTGTTCTGAAAAAATACATTATTTTTTTATTTTGCATTATCATCTTTTTTTAATTATTTAATTGTGACTATTAGTGATTAACTATGACAATCAAATAGCATTATATTTTCTGTTTCTAACTCAGCAAGCAAACCAAATTTCCCAGATTCTTTAGATTTTGTTCTCTTTGTATCTTTAAAACTCTGTTTGTTGCCCAGCCATGTGAAATAGAGCATAAATTAACAAAGCCATGCATAATAGTGATGCAGGTGTTACGAATGTGGTGCCATGTGTGACTTTGTCAGGTTTTACGCAGTATGTGTGCATTATGTTATTTAAGCCAAAGGGAACCAATTGGCAAATCACACTAAAAAATGTCCAGCTAGTGATGTCTAATTTGCCTGCCTAATCATGATTTGCCAGATTCAGAAACAGACAACTCAAGTGTCAATTTTTCTATATGAATGTGAATATTTAAGCTCTGCATATAGTGCTCTGAACTGTGATAATGGAACAAGTTACTATTATTACAACGATAATATAATAATAGATGAGAATGGAAGTATGGCAATGTCATGAATAAATACCGACAGGTGACACTTTTCCATTCATGCTGTAATTATTGAGAGTTGGAAAGTTATTATTTTATCTCATATACGGTGGTTTAGTACCCCTTCTGCTTAGGGTATGCAATGTATTCATTTGCAGTAATTCTAAAAGCCTTTGTCTATAATAGATGCACAAGAAACATGTTTTGTATAAGCTGTGTAATGTGTATTCTGCTGTAGGCTGCCAAACCAAATCTGCAATAACTGGCAGTGTGAATATTTACAAATTGTGTGCAGCTCCTAAATTCTAAAGTTGTCTTTACCTTACTCGGGTTATCAGGTGAGAAAAAATACACAAGAGTAGTAATTTACAGTAAAATGTTACTAATTCTAGGAAATGTTGGCATATATCCAGTTATGTTTTACATATATACATATTATTTTGTTTATATTGTTTTATAACTAGCTGATGCTGTGGCATACAGTCCCTTTTTGTACCCAACACTCTGCTCTGGGCTTGGGCAGGGTTTATGTCTTAGGTAATCCAAGGTACAATTATCGTAATAAGAACAACAGAAAGTATCATGCAAAACAAATGTGAGATGCTCAATCAAGAACAGACATCCGCTTAACAGCCTGTCCTACGGTGAGTCCTCGCTTGGGAACATCTCTTGTGCTATTGTAGTGAAAAAAAATCTATATATCTATCTATCATATCAGTCTGATCCTGCCCAAAGGGCAGCCCAGAACAAAAACGTGACACCAATTTCCCCCTTACAAGAGAACCAACACACCCCAGATAAATATTTCAACCTTTATTTGCCTCAGCAGGGGGGCACGGTTAATATGCCTCTAGGCACAAGAGAGGAAAAGGGTGCACATCTGGGTCCACCTTTTCACCTAAAAGGGTAAAATATTACGCTAAACAAATGTGAGACACTCAACCAAGTACAGACAGCCGCTCGGTAGCCTGTCTTATGGGGAGTCCTCACTTGGTAGCATCTCAAGTTGTAGCTCTTGTGCCATTAAAGGGGAGATATCTATATCATCATTTTAGTCTGATCCTGCCCAAAGGGCAGTCTAGATTTGAAATATGAGGCACGTTTCCCCCGCACGAGGTAACAAACACAACTTCAGCAGTAATTCGTGGAACTACAATTAAGCACTCTTTTTTCCGCATCCCAATGTGTCCTAAAATGTAGTGCTCATGCTATGTTTACATCTCAAATGGTCAGTTTCAAAGAACACCAGTACCTTCTCTTAATTAATGTTTTTTTTTTATGTTAAAAAATGTTTAGACAGAGAATAAGTAAACAACAATTGGCTGCAGTATAGACAAATACTAAAAAATGAGATGGGTGGAATGTGATGCAAGATAAAACTGTACAGAGCATAGGTAGGAGTCAGTAGGCACATACAATCTTGGCAAGGTCCCCCTCTTTTGCTTTAATTGGGATCTGGCAAGTCTGGCAAGGTTAATGTTAAAGCAGCCTTATGGCCATATCTGGGCACTCTATGGGCTTTGCCTGGAGTCTTATATTGAAACATTGCTCCCCGTGGTCTCCAGATCATTTTCTCATTTCTCCAAGTAGGGAAGTAGCATTTGGCTTGCCTACTTCCCACTGACTAAAGGCTGTCTGGGCTAGCCCTGATCTTATATGTGTCTGGCATACTTCTTCTGAGGTTGAAGCTCTCTAGGTAGCCCACACTAGGAAGGTTCTAGGTAAGCATATGAAGAATATGATGTTAATTGCTGAAACACCTCAGCTTTTTCTTACCTGTGCTGAATTATGGATATTTTCTTCTGAAAACTAAATATACACATATGTTAAAATATCATGAAATACTATTTCTTGATAAACATATCGCTCACATTTCTTAAGATATATAAAAAAAAGTATATGAAAATGTTCCTGATAATTGTGATTTTAATGGTTTGTTAAGGGCGATATAATTACAAACGTAATACAGCAATAATTTTAACTGAGGGATTTTATGAGTATTTAAGTGGTTGAAAAATAACTGCTTCTGAAACATGCAAACGGACTAAAAGAGTATAGTGGATTTTCTGCCTAATTAGTATATGAAGACAAGACAGCTGCAACTTTATATTAACCCCCTCCCTCCAAGAATTCACAGATAGATATGAAAATAAATGTGTTTTCCTTTGTGAAATCTTCATACTTTTGAAAAAGTAAAAAAAAACCTGCTAATGTTAACTGGTAATCTTCACACTTTGACACAAATCTCAGACAGCAGCGTGGACTGGGGGAGTCCTAGGGTGACCACATGTCCCAGATTGCCTGGGACAGTCCTGCAATGGGACAATGTTTGGGACTGTGTTTGTCTGTGTGTCACTTTGTCTGTTTGTGTGACGTTGTGCGATGTCTGGTAATAGAGGGGTTAATTCACTGAATCTGCGCATGCCTGGTAATAGAGGGGTTAACGCTCTGAATCTACTCATGTCTGTAATGATTGTATATACAGTATTGGCTCGATTATAGGCCGCACCCGAGTATAGGCCGCACCCTAAAAATTAGGTGCTTTTTTAAAGAAAAATTGTAATTCTAAGTGTAATAGATATGCTGCCACTCTCCCCCGTATGCTGCCACTCTGTGTGTCTGCCACTCTCTGTCCCCGAGACATGCTGGCCACTCTGTGTCCCCCGAGATATGTGCCACTTGTCCCCGAGATAATGCTGCACTCGTGTCCCTGAGATATGCTGCCACTCTGTGTCCCTCCCCGATATATGCTGCCACTCTGTGTCCCCCTGAGATGTGTCCCCCTCTCCTAGACTTACCAGTGCAGACTCCCGGAGTTCCGGGTGTCTTGCAGGGTCGGTGGGGGACATCTATTCTACGCAATATGCATATACAACTTCTGCGTAAAAACTTCCGGTATAAAACGCATCACGCAGATGTTCACTGGTGAGCGTAAACAACCTCCGCTGCCGGCAAGTCTGCACGATGTGCTTTAACAATCTCCCTTGCCGCTCCTGGTGGGCATCTAGGGTTGTGCGGCCACATACCAGGGCCCTGACATAGCAGCAGTCCAGAACAAAGCAAAACTAAACTTGGCTGGATGTGGAAATTCGAAACAAAACTTGGAGATATCCTACAAGCACCCTGGAGCAGGTATGAAATATAGCACTAGAATCATGTGCAGGATGCTGCAGGCTGGGAGTATGGAAGCTAAGCAGAGTATCAACAGAAACGTAGTAAGCAAGGAGGACAGAGCAAGGAAGAGGGAGACCGAGGAAGAAACAACAGGGAACAAGACAAGGAATACTCAAGATCCGACATGAACAGGATAGGACACCCCACTACCGGGGATTCAAGACAGGACACCCCACTACCGGGGATTCAAGACAGGACACCCCTCTACTGGGGATTCAAGACAGGACACCCCACTACCGGGGGTTCAAGACAGAACACCCCACTACCGGGGATTCAAGACAGGACAGCCCACTACCGGGGGTTCAAGACAGGACACCCCACTACCGGGGGTTCAACGACAAGACACGCCCTCTACCAGGGGTTCAAGACAGGACACCCCTCTACTGGGGGTTCAAGACAGGACGCTCCTCTACCGGGGATTCAAGACAGGATACCCCTCAACCTGGGGTTCAAGACAGGACACCCCTCTACTGGGGGTTCAAGACAGGACACCCCTCTACTGACCAGGCAACACATGACAAAATACACAGAAACCACAGGACCAAACAGGACTAGCCTAGGACTACAAGATAACAATTGGAGATTTCGTCACATCTTATGGCCATAGTATGCTTAGCCCACCACTACACCAAAGTATTTGGTGGGTCCTAACGCTAAACCCTGCTTACAAAGCTACTAAACAAACCAAACATGAAATCCAAACACATATCAGAGAGACATACCTGTAGACTGCAAACTAGAACTGGAAGCAAGGAATAGAAGATCAGAACAGAGCATAATGAAATCCAGGAATGGATTGAAACAAAACAGAGAAACTGAAATAGGACAGAGATAAGCAGCCTGGGTAGAACGTGACACCCTAACTTGAGCACTGTCTCCCCTTTCATCCCTTCTCTTTCGTGTTTCTGCCTGCTCTATCATCCACCATGCTCTTTTGTGTGGAGGGGTTACATGTGCAACACGCTATTAACCTGTGTAATATGTTTTTTAAGCTATAATTTTTTCTCAAAATTTCATATAAATCCATTGAGGAGTAAATAACAGACACGGTCACAAACGGAATAGATACAAAATATCAAATCACACCTAAAGATAGCCAGTCCAGGCCTGAACTCCACCCATATGAACTAACAAGTAGGCTGTTGCTATATGTATGTTTGCTTTTGTCCTTAATGTGTCTGCATTCTGTAATGGAACACAGGTATTTTTAGTATAGTGTCTATGTTTTCATGAACACATATATTAATTATTATAAACATTATAAATAGCAGAAATATTGTGTGCTGGTTTAGCTAATTATTAAGACAAGGAAAGCAAAACATTATATGAGTAATATTCCAGGTTCATTTCCAAGCATCCAGTTTTATTTATAAAATGTAATGATAAATCAGGCCAATCATTTTTTTAATTTGAATTGTTATGCCGTTATGTTTAAGTAAATAGATAACTAAACGCAGAAATATTTAATGGACACTGAAGTGCCCAAATAGTGAAGAAGATGTAAAAAATGGGACAACTGCAACAACACAAATAAGCCCCCCCCCCCTTAAAATATTTCAAAAATAATAAAGACATTTCGAAAAAAGGAGAGTGCAACAAATAGACAGTATGTATACTTACTGTTTTATCCTTAAAACATCCTTCAGTGAATCAGCATCCAAGTCCTGTGACATGTAAAATAAATATGGTAAGAAATATAATAAATATAGTGTAAAGTAGTATAAAGAAGTGATCAATATAATGAAATGAATATTATAGTCCCACTGTGCCCCGGTGGATCTGTCCCCTATAAAACGGCTAGGACCTCCTTTTTTAAAGAATGTTTACCATCTTGGATATAGATATCCAAGTCCAAAAATGTAACTTTCTTTCCTGTAATCTGTTGTGAGAACTATACCATTAATATTTAAATACGGATCATCAAATGTGCACATTAAAATGGGAACATGCTTAAGCCATTGTAAAATCTTACACTAGATATATATCCTTGTCATTCAATGTATGGTGATTTAAACACGGATCGGAAATAAAAACTAAATTGATTGATGGTGCTGACACTGCTAAATTCAGTTAAAGTTCCATGGGAATTTCATCTTAAAGTTCATACGAGAAACAGTCAACATATCAATTGCTTCGGCGCTGAATTAGAATAAAATGCATACAGATTAAGAAAACAATGGGATAGAAAAATACAAAATCAATACCATTTCTTATATTTTATTAATGAGATGGAGAAATGTCTATCTTAATGTTATGCCAGGTTAGTGCAACCAGATATAGCAAACTCTTCTGGGAGAAGTGTTTTACATTGCATTGTGACTGAAAACATCAGTTATCTGTAATATGGAACAAATTCTTCAGAAATCTATTTCATATGTAGTACTGTATGATCCAATTGTTTTATGTTCTTTTTTCATATGCGATGTCAAAACCATCTTTCAAAGTCATCGTGTTATTGTGAGCCCATATTTCAGATATTTCAAAAACATGAAACAGAGACCAAATCACATTTCCCAATAGCAAAACAAATATTTATGTTTGCCGTGTATATGCAGGAGATGACAGCGACATTTAAACATAATATTTACTACCTAATTCTCTTGCGGTACTAAGCAAAAATGTACACTTTAAGTGCTGCGTCCTTAACAAGCAGTGGATCTGCAGTGGCAGGGTCTATATAAGCCTTAAATAAACAAGTTGGTTCAGAAGAGCGTTTTTGCTAGATTTTAATTAAATGTTAGATTCTGACAGAAGTTAATTCAGCCTCTGTTAAAAGAAAAGTGTGACCCACAGACAGGACAGGATGGTTTCAGCAAAGGCATGGTCATATGAAGGTCTGGGACGACAGATTCTCAGTGGAGAGCACCAAAATGTTTGGATGTTCCAAATAATATAGTAGGAGCAAATGGAAAAAAAAAAATGATCTGACTTAAAAAAATAGAAATAGCTACCTACGTATCACAGAAGTTTATTGCCAAAGCTAGTGTTGTCCTACACAATCAATGGCGTACAAAGAGAAAAAAATGGAGATATTAATGTATACACCCCAATAAGATTGGGAGCTGCTCCATTGAATTTTGTGCAAAGCACAAGGGTCTGGCTTTGTATGTAATATGTAATTATGACTGTTCCTTTGCACAATAGCTGCAGTCCAAGGGGCACTGTGGAGTACAAATGCCCACATTGGGGTATTTTCACAAACCATGTTTTTGTATCAGTGCTTAAAAGTGCTGTTCCTACAACTCTGGTGATGAGATAATGCAGCATAAGAAACAAAAACATTTCTAGTACCCTTCTTGGAAATAATTCTTTATTCAATTTAAAATTTGCCTCATCAAAGTTTGATGGGAACACTTGCATGTAATTGTCGTGTAAAACAAACCAGGCACAATTATGTTTGAACCAAATAAACTAAGAAAGCTTTTATGTGATGTGTTCAAGCCAAAAAAATAGACAAATGCATGCTTATTGTCTGGGCATAATAGACAGTGCAATTAATTATTTTAATATACTGTCAGTGTCAGTTAACAAACTGTAATCAACACAAACCTTGTTTTTGCCTTTATTTGTGTGGCTTTATAATAACCCCCCTGCACATTGTG
The DNA here is from genome assembly GCA_009364415.1 of Spea multiplicata. Classification (NCBI taxonomy): domain Eukaryota; kingdom Metazoa; phylum Chordata; class Amphibia; order Anura; family Pelobatidae; genus Spea; species Spea multiplicata. Next base: position 9,430 of record VKOC01023816.1, read on the forward strand.
TTGAGGGGGTAAAATTGGGTTTCACTCAGTCCTTACGATTCTGTCATCCCTGTCCTGTTTGATAGAGAGGCTAAGGTGTAGATTTTTTTTTATTAGAATTAAAAAAAAGCCTAGCCCCCCACCTCTACAAATACTACAGGTTGGTGTGGGGGGTCACAAAGGATGTAACCCTAAAATAATCTTACCCTAGCTATAAAGGGGCCATCCATCGGACAGAAAAGCAATTGAGTCCATGGTCCATGGTCCATTAAAAAACCCCGCAGCTCTCTTACAAACTTTCCTGAAAACTGTTCCGTTAGTGAATAACCCCCCCCCACACACACATTTGTTCGAGATGTTTGCAGCCATTAGATTTTACAATGACCTCTACTTCTTCCACAATGACAATTCATGTAGTGCCCCAGGCTCTAATTATGTTTACTTTGCTATAATGTTCATGTGGTTGTATGGTGCAATGTTGTAACCAATATCAAATAAATAAATGACAACTGAAACCAAAATTGGATGAAAAGGCCGTGGTCTTTTATTTAGCTTATAAACCGTTAAAACCATTTAAACCAATTGTAACCACACGTAACAACAAACAGAAAAGCTCTTGGCCTAAACCACAGAGCTACAAAATACTTTAAACAAGGCCAACTGCCCCAAAGCCTGTTAGCCCAATACTTACACAACCCCCAATTGTTCACTCCCTTTGCAGAGAGCAACTTAACCCCAATAAAAGCCACGACAAAGTAAAACAAATTAAATTTTTTTTTTACATATATATATACATATACATATTAACAAAATTTGGGAGGGAGGGCGGGCGACAATTCAGCAGCTCTTCCATGCTGCTCCCCGTGGCTCTTGCTGAAAACCGCCGCTCACCAGACTCTACGGTCAGTGCAGTCAGTTAACGCAGCCAGGGTAAGTGAAAATAAACACCTCAGGAGCCTTCCTTTTATAGGTGCAAATCCCGCCCAAAACCCAGCGCGAGCTGCCCTCGAGCGCAAGGTAAGTGCAAAGGCGCATGCGGACTAAGCGGCGCGAGCTAGTCGCGAGCACATTTCACATAAAAAAAGGCGGCAAAACTAAGCGGCGCAAGCGCAATAAATGCTTACATAAGGTGTCCTTTCTATGACCCCTTCAAGTTAACCCTTACAGCCTATCTCCCCAACAACCACATGTAACCCTGTGCTATTTACACAGGGTTTTTTCATGTGGTTGTATGGTGCAATGTTGTAACCAATATCAAATAAATAAATGACAACTGAAACCAAAATTGGATGAAAAGGCCGTGGTCTTTTATTTAGCTTATAAACCGTTAAAACCATTTAAACCAATTGTAACCATACGTAACAAACAAACAGAAAAGCTCTTGGCCTAAACCACAGAGCTACCAAATACTTTAAACAAGGCCAACTGCCCCAAAGCCTGTTAGCCCAATACTTACACAACCCCCAACCGCCACAAATGGATACTTAAAATCCATTTGTGGCCCCTTCCAAAAACACCACGGCCTCATCCACCATACCTTGCAGATCAGCATTAAAAATGTCACACCCAATCTCGGATAAATGAATACCATCCTTTCTGTACAGACCCTCGCAGCCACCTTCCAAATTGACATGACGAAAACTTCAGCCACCCTCCGATAGCATGAATTTCTCTATTGACCTGTTCAGTTTGCGCCTCACCCTGTCCAAGGCTTTGTAACCTTGCCGTTGCAACCAAATCAAACGTGGAACAATTTCGGACCAAATAAATATTGTTCCTACAAATACATTTTTAAGATGTTCCAGAGTCTCTTTAACAGCCAGCAACAATTGAACAGATTGCATTTTACCAACATCATTACCCCCACAGTGTAAAATCATAACATCTGGATAAGGGAAAAAAATTAATAAAATCAAACACATTAGATTTTAATTGAAAGATGCTTAAACCCCTTATACCCATCCAATAAATAACGACTTTTTCTGGACTGAAACCGAGATTCTCTCCGTAACATCTCTCTGCCGCTCTTCGATGTGCCCAGAAAACAAAAGAATGTCCCACTATCCAAACCACTATAGGACGATTGCCTGCAAGTAAAAAATAACATTAAAACAGCATTAAGTATTACAACAAATGAGGTCTAATGTATAATTTGAACCGATTCGAGTCCCATCGACCCAATCTTTTAATAATAGAGTCATCAAGACCCAGTAGCGCTGCTTCCGTCGCGGCGCCTATCCTGAAAGAATGTGAAGATATTTTCTCATTGCCCAAACCAAGTGTAACCAAACAATTTTTTAAAACCCTTCGAAATTGAAATTGCGTTAATGGTAAACCAGACTTATGAACTAACCAATGACCATTTAAATTCGGCCTGTATTTATTGAACATTGTTGCCGTCTCGACCGGGCAAATATCGCAGTTAGAAACTTTGTTCAGTTTCACCCAACAACCTTTACCCGATGTATCTGTTTTTGAGGACCTCAAATAAATTAACAGTTGATCTTTACAAAAAACATCCTCACATCTTATACCTGAACCACCCTTCTTGCTAGGTGCCACCAATTCGCTTACACGAAAGGCGCCAAAAAATGCTATAATAAAAGCCGTCGCAAATAACCTAGCTTCATATTCATCCCAGCAAATTCTCTTAACACTGACAACCAGCTTTTGCAATAGATCAAAAGAAATTGGCTTTCTAACATCCAAACTCCTATGCTTTTTCCCAAAACCTTTTAAAATTTGTTTTATCAAGAAGTCTTTACCTACTGGTTGTTTTCCTGCCAATTTCAGAAAGAAAGACACCCCCAAAAGATAGACATCATCAATTTTACTCCGGGAAAAACCCTTATGAATTAACACGAAAACGAATTCTAATGTCTTGTCAACATTATTCTCAAACTCATTTAACCCTTTATCATGCATAAAAATCACCCATTCCCTCCAAGCCTTAGAATAGCTAACCCAAGTAGCCTTGGAGATAGAATTATACAAATAATGACTTAACTCGGCGATGTTAACTGCCAAACATCCCCCGGAACTTCCAAGCCCTCCTTGTCTGCCAACGGCGCCAGCTGTCTGAAGATCTTAAAATCAAATCGAGACAAGGCATCAGCAATACCATTCTTCTTGCCTTCAATATGTGTAGCTTTTAACCAAATATTATACCGTAAACACAAAAACACCAAATGCCTCAATAAATTAATAACCGGAATGGATTTGGCCCTAAGCGTATTTATAACCCATACAACAACCAAAATTATCACAGTTTCATAAAATTCTCTTGTTAGCCCAATCCTTCCCCCATAACGAAATAGCCACAACCACAGGAAAAAGTTCCAATAACACTAAGTTCTTTGTCCACCCAGCAGAAAACCAGGAAACAGGCCATTTACCAACAGCCCATTTACCCTGCCAGTAGATGCCAAAACCCACAGAACCAGCAGCGTCAGTATAGAATTCTAAATCATTTGCATTAATAAAATCACATTGCCAAACCGTACAGCCATTAAAATTTTTAAGGAACAAACTCCACACCTTTAAATCCTCTTTCACCTGTTTATTAACCCGTACCCTGTGATAACCTATCTTCTTTCCTGCTATACTTTTAGCCATATGTCTTGAAAAAACTCTGCCCATTGGCATAACTCTACCCGCAAAGTTAAGCTGACCTAAGAATGACTGAAATTTCTTAACTGTTACTTTTTTAGCCATTAAAACTTCATCAATGATACCTCGCAATTTACAATTTTTTTCCAGAGGCAGACGAAATTCCATTTTAACCGTATCAATGACGATACCTAAGAACTGAAGGGACGTAGTTGGAAACACGGTTTTATCTTTTGCCAACGGAATGCCCAAAAATTCCGCCAAATCAATAAATGAATTCAATAATAACTCACAATCATCTGAACCTGCCCTACCTATAAACAAAAAATCATCTAAATAATGCACTACTGAAAAACAGCCTACAACATATTTGACTAACCATTCTAAAAAACTAGAAAATGCCTCAAAATAAAAACAAGAAAGTGAACAACCCATTGGCAAACATTTGTCAAAATAAAACTTATTCTCAAACTGAAAACCTAAGGAATGAAAACAATCAGGATGTATGGGTAATAATCTGAAAGCAGATTCGATATCCAAAAGTATCTTTACCAAACAACCTAACCCAAAACAATGCGTCTTCAAATGACGCATATTTTACTGAAAATTCATCCATAATAATCTGATCATTCAGCGACCCACCTTTAGGGTATGACAAATGGTGAATAAGCCTAAAACTACCCTGCTCCTTCTTTGGCACCAGCCCCAAAGGAGATACCCTAAACCGCTCAAAAGGCGGAGAACAGAAAGGACCTTCAATCCGCCCCAAATGTAGCTCTTTCCCAATCTTGTCACGGACCACTTGAACATTATCCGCAACAGATTTCAAATTATCAACCCAGATACAACCATTTACATCATACACCGGAATCTTAAAACCATGTAAAAACCCAGAAGCTAATAAATCAGCCTTCTGTTTGTCTGGGTAAGTTCTTAAACAAAGGAGCAGCCTTGACACTTTCACCGGTGTCACTGCTTTTTTGAACTGGTTCCTTGTTGACTGAATTTGACCCACTTCTGCGAAAACATCTTGAACCTGGGTGATTGCCTCCACAAAAAGTACATTCATGTCTAAATTTACATGAGCTTAGAAACTTGCACTGAGCTTCATTAAAGGCCCAGCAAACTCCCTTTTGCCGACCCTGGTGAACATTTGAAGGTTGAAATCTATTGGTATAATTATACCGTTGTGGTAACATCACGCTCACCCAGGCCCCCATATCCTTCATCCCAAACTTTAAATTTTTATGCACTGAAAGTTTCTGACGAAAAATCTCGTCATAATTAAACCACGACATACCTCCAAAATTCTTATAAGCTTCCAACACAGATTCTAGGTGCTGAAATAGACCTGGGCTGCTATCACTATGCTTTTCACAGTAGACACTTGAATAAATGCAAAAAGCTTGCAGCCAATTATTAAAAGACCTAGGGACCGGTCTTCTCCTATCCTCTTCCTTCTCTTGTTTAACTAAAAATTCCTTTGAAGCCGGGAGCAGTGACAGTATGTCAACGTACTCATTATTCCAAATTTTTTCCTTTAAATTTCTTTGACAAATGGAAACCAAGCGGAGACATATCACATCCTAATGCTTCCTTCATATTTGACTCATTAACAAAATTCTTTTGACTGCCACTAGCTCCCCCCCAGGCCTGAGCTGGATTAGGGCCCTGCCATTCTTTCAGCAAATTAACTAAAGAACCCACCACAGTACTGAGTTTGTCTAAATCATGTTTGGGGCACTCACCCACAGTTGTACCCGAACTGCTATGTCCTGCAGAAGGACCAGGCTGTTCACCGTCCTCCTGAAACACCGGAGCCGCTGCAGCCTGAAAATGACGCCTGCCACCAGACTCCGGATGATGAGAGTTGTCTTCTTCCTCCGTCTGCCGAAATTTCCGTTTCTTACAGGGCTGTTTTCCTTTACCAGCCCTAGATGATTGAGAACGCTGAGCCGCAGACGCTCTCACTGGTCTCCTTCCGCGTTCCTGGGATACTTCAGACGTAGCCGCGCCGCCCTCTTGACCCCGTGACGACGAAGCCACATCTCGCGATATCAGGCATGTCTTGAAAGCTGGAGCGCCATCTTCACCAGCCGTAGACTCCTCCTCTGCTGCTGTACCAGCGTCATTCAAGTCGATGGCAGCCTCCATCTCTTCAGGAACCCGAGCGGAAGACAGGCAGGTTCTCAGCCATTCGTCGAATCCTCTTCCTCCGGCTCGCTCACGAAGACAATTCAGCAGCTCTTCCAAGCTGCTCCCCGTGGCTCTTGCTGAAAACCGCCGCTCACCAGACTCTACGGTCAGTGCAGTCAGTTAACGCAGCCAGGGTAAGTGAAAATAAACACCTCAGGAGCCTTCCTTTTATAGGTGCAAATCCCGCCCAAAACCCAGCGCGAGCTGCCCTCGAGCGCAAGGTAAGTGCAAAGGCGCATGCGTACTAAGCGGCGCGAGCTAGTCGCGAGCACATTTCACATAAAAAGGCGGCAAAACTAAGCGGCGCAAGCGCAATAAATGCTTACATAAGGTGTCCTTTCTATGACCCCTTCAAGTTAACCCTTACAGCCTATCTCCCCAACAACCACATGTAACCCTGTGCTATTTACACAGGGTTTTTTCACTTTGCTTGGCACACGTATTTAGCGTTATTATGGTTATGTTTAGTAGATTTATGTTAAACAAATATGAGAAATTCTCTGGAATCCAATAGTCAACTTATAGGTCTTTCATTTCACCTGTTATGTCGGGGGCTTGCCGAATAATTGATAATCCTATACATTTTCATTAACAAAGGAGATGACATAACAGACAAAACCCAAAGAATACATTGAAGTAGATCACAGTTACATGTCTTTTAATAGCAGGGAAAGGTTGACAAGTGCTGAGGGGCATTTGCCCTCCTGGGCCTGTCTGATTAAAATGTTTTCTTAGTTCTTAGAAGCAATTCTACCGTAGCTACCAGTATGCCCAGAGTGAGAATGACTATGTGTCATTTCCATGATGACTTAATCCTTATGGATTTTCTATATGTTTGGACAAGAAAAGTGTAGACATAGCATGTTTTCTGCCAGTTGTATTATCGTTTGCTTTATTAATAGACCACTTGGTCAGATATACCCCACCAGTCTGAATGTTGCCAGCCCTGTAAGAAATTATATTAATCACATCCCATTTGAGTCACATTTTTTTTTTCTGAACATTAATTTTACAGTTTTATTTTACATTGTACATGACAAAGATTTTTCAATAATAAATGTTAATGATTATTTTTTAGATTTGACTGTAGCTGAGCTAGGATAAGCCTTAAAAAAATAAAAATAAAATAAAACCTTTACATCTTATCAGCAGAATGCAAAACTCACAATTGACCTTGCTAAAACATTAAACGATCTTTGCATTTTTTCCAATGACTAGCAGCTAAATGAAGCTGATGTTTTATTAATCTTAAGACTAAGAGGCCAAGAGACCTATTTGGACCATACCGTATAACTAAAAAGAATGTCACACCTGCAGCCAAAATGACTTAACGTATACGTTTATCACAGGCAAAGTAATTACTTTAAGAGTGATGAAATAATTTCTGAAAAAAAGCAATTATACTGATAAGCTCTTTAATTTTTGGCAAACTAGGTTGGCTGCCCATGTAATGAAGAATTTGGATTAATTCAAGTGCTGAGAAAAAAATCTGTTATCATCCCATTTGTTAAGTCAATGTACAGTCACTATAATATATAATATAATTATCAAAAACATAAATTACAGAAAACTTTTTCTATTCAAAAGCCCACTTTTTATTATTATATTAGATAATGCAGCTTGTAATACTAAGAACTTGAGTTACATCTGTAGTAATTGTCAAGATGATTTGCCTTGAACTAGTTATAACTACAAACAACCTTTTGGGGAATGTTTCTTTATTTCTTTTTCTCCATCCTATTTTAATTGGACGATTTTACGAGAGCTAATATTTGCAGTCTGATAATGCTTTCAAGGGAGCCAATTATGCGTTTTTTTCACCATCAATATTACAGCATTATGTGACTTTCTAAGGCCTTTTGTACCTTATTTGTTGTAAATATTGAGTTAGAGTATGCTCTTTGGGATTTAACATCTATGCACTGACCATAACATTAACATTGTGCAGGCATGATGTAAACAGTTTAAGAAAATGATATATATAAATGATATATATGGAATAATGTAATTTGCAAGCTACATTGTGATGAAATCATGTACAGGGATGTACAAGTCAAGCATAGTTTTAACACATTTTCACATATCCTTTTAGTGTGCATCTTAAATGGTTAATTTAACAAATTAGTACACATATGAAACACTTAAGTAGTAAACATGATCTGTATACTGAGAAATAAAGAAACTATTTGGTTTTCAGAAAAAACTGCAGCACATTGACATAGGTATTTAGAGCCCCAGTTGAAATAGTTTAAAGCAGGCATGTCCAAAGTCCGGCCCAAGGGCCAATTGCGGCCCGCGTTCCGGGACTGATAAGGCCCCATAGATAAGTTGCCCAAATATACCCTTACAAAAAATTACTGCAGTTTTTTGGACATGAAAAAACTGCAATACTGCACTTTTACTGCTGTATTCCTGCACATTTACTGCAGTTTTACTGCATTTGAGCTTCACTGTACTGCACTTGTACTGCACATTCAGTGCACTTTTTTTTATATTGCAAACCTACAGTTTTACTTCAATGTGCTGTAGCTTTATTGCATTTGTACAAAAATAACTGCAGTAAAACTGCAGTACAGTGAAGTACAAATGCAGTAAAACTGCAGTAAATGTGCAGTAATACTGCAGTAAAAGTGCAGTATTGCAGTTTTTTCATGTCCAAAAAAACTGCAGTATTACTTCAGAAAAGCTGCAGTAATTTGTTGTAAGGGTAGATCTGTTTTTTTTATATTAAAGCCAGAGTGATTTAACACCTGTTTAGATTTGTCATCCAAGTCACAAAATGAAAAGTATGCCGTTTTCAATAAACATTGCATAAAATAGTTAATGTGCATTTAATTTTAATGGTTCAAAGAATGTCAGGCAAAATGGTCGGCCCTCGCACATGTAAACTTCATCAAATCTGGCACTCCAAAAAGTTTGGACATGCCTGGTTTAAAGGGACCCATTACTAGTAAAAGAAGCATAGCTATAATATTCCTGTTTTTGTGCTGTAAAAAAGTCTTAATCACATTTGTGCGGGTGTCCTACTTACATTTTCTGATGGAGTCTCAAAAGATCAGGTCCATGACAGCTGTTTAACCTGAATAAATGATAGAGCTACGTATGAGTTTATACAGGAGTAGGGTTTATGAGTATTACAAACTAATAATATAAGTAAAAACTTACATGCCAAGCTGAGTTAACATCTTAAGTTTTTTTTAAGAATTATTAGGTATGGTTTAAGGTTTAAAGCCTGAAATTCACTTGGGTAGAGTGGATGGACCCAGCTCTTTTTATCTGCTGTCAGACTCAATGGCTTTGTGTTTCTATTTTCAAAAGAGTTTCCAAGGTGTTCAGAAAATCCTGTGGAAAATAAATGACAACTAATGTATCTTTGAGGTTGTCGGTATCAATGATTTACTGTGTTGTCTGAGATGCTAAATATACGCCATAAATCCGCCCAACAGAAGCCTTATTATATTCATCCATCTCCTCTTCATGAGACTACATTTCTTCCTTCAAAAGCCCTACTGAATATAAAAAAAACATCATTATACCAAATAAAATGAAGATCCTGAGCCTATGTTTAATGTGATGAACAGTTCTCATTTTCGTCAAATAGTATCCATTATATTAGCTTATAGTTTTGCCACTGCTATATCTAATATTCTGTTAACATGACGTAATTTAACAAGTATATTCAGTTATTTGTGCTATTTTTTTCATCCTGGAATCTATCAATATTTTAGAGTATGTCCATGGAGACCGAGATGTAAATTACATAATATTTGAATTTGAATTATTATTTTTTGCTTAGGCAATAAATAGATTAGAAACCTATTAGAAAGTTTCATTGATACACCTGACATTCTGAAAATTAACAGAATGTTTGCAATGAAATCCCTTGAATGCCAAGGAAAGGGTTTTACTTTGCTCACATGTCTTGGTTACATGCTGCACATACTCTTTGTTTTCTTGCATCTTTGAATCCCAAAAGTGCATTGTTCACCTGTTACTTATGTATGTGTCTCAAAAAGGTGACAAAATCCTATTGACTCTAAAATTGCAATTGTATTTCTTGCTGGATCAACAACCTATAATTAATATTGTTCTTTCATATCCTTGTATATTCTTCCTTGCTAAAAATTGATGATATTTAACCCCTTAAAGACAAAGGGCGGCCCCTAAACCCATTGAAAACAATGCATTTTGAGCCTGTAAATGTACAGGCTTTGTCATTAAGGGGTTAAAGACATCGATTGAACTTGAAAAAGCTCTGTGGGTAGTGAATTCCAGTACTTGTAACGGTAAAGAGCCATTTTCGCTGCCATTAATTTCTTCAAGTCTGAATAGATGACCTCTTGTTCTTTGCACATTACTGAACAGGTCATTAGAGAGTGTTGGGTATTGTCTCTGTATTTATTTGTATAATGACATCATATCCATTCTAACCCATTTTTTTATATTTTAAAATTAACTTTCTATATACCAAATGTGTGTGTGTTGTGCTTGTATGAGTACAAAGTTTAGAAATAACAATATTGTATTTAACTGTTTGTTAATATGATCATCTACTGGTATGCAGTGTAGTCTTTATCCACACTATTGTCAAGTTTTGCCCACTGACCCCTAATTTTTGGTAGCGACATTCCATTTTCTGGTCTTACTAAACCCCCAAATTCAGGTGTGTAACAAGAGGGAAGCCTTTATGTAAAAATCTGTTCCAACGGGAGATCATTGTCCACTAACCATATAGTATGATGATTTTATACTATTGCTAAATTCATTCATGCAGTATATTAAGTATCATTACTGTATTCATATATAGTGCTATAAATTAAAAGATCGCTCGCATGTTACAGAAAACTGTCTCTGTAGTCTTTTATCCAAAGGCAATATCTTACAATCACCATGAAATAGACTAGAAAGGGAAATAACTTAACACCTTAAAGAATTCAATCTAATTGAGGAAATGTTTCATGTCTTCTGAAGTACATATCATTTATAATTTATGACGGCAACTGCTGTGGCAAATTACAAATTATTAGAGAAATACCTTTCAAACTTATATTTACATATCAAATATGAATACTTGTGACACTTTTGTTTAAGTGTAAATTAGTAGACCCCAGAAAAGAATAACTACATTTTCATAAAACTGACACCAAGAAATATGTTTGCTATGTTATTATAAACAGTCGACAAGCTTCTAATTATTGTGCAATATAAAAGGGGTAACACTCAAGTGGACATTGAAATTAGAAATATATGAGTCTCGCCATCACTGGCATCCTCTTCCATAGATAAAATTATCCATTTTTCTTACCTGATTTTGAAATTTTGCTCTGTTTTAGAGACCCATGTTATTTTTATTAATGCATACATTAAGCAGTCTGCCCAGAGTATTTGCATCTTCCCTTATGGGTTGACTGGTTTGAAGCCCTTGTTTGGACTTCCCATATCATAACCTGTAGAAGCATTTTATGGAAACAGGGTGACCAAGTCTAAGCAGAAAATTACTGAGCATGATGTGGGCCCTATGGTAGAAGTGGATAAGCTCGATATTTAATGGCATGAGCTGAGCCAGGGCCAACTAACCCTCTGCCTTCTTCATTGAGTCTGCATACAAGCCAAACTAGATCCATGAGCATTTCAAATTGTGTGACATCCACAGACAGAACAGGAGGGTTTTAGCTAGTTCAGCGCTTAATCATGGTCCTCTCCTCCTGACATGCCAATGGAGATATGGGTGTTTGGCTGGAGCCCACACCAGCTCAAGCAGCTCTATCCAAAAGATTGGTAAGTCCTGCTCATTTTCAGGTAAAGATCCTCGATGTGTCGAAATGTTGGGGATCTCCTCCACGTTCCCCGCTCTTCTGCCATATATGTATTTATTTAACTGCATTACTGTATGTTGTGTAAGTACTATTGTGTATAAATTGCTCTGTTTTTGGTATATGTCGTTTCTTTGCTTCTTTATTCTTTTTGAGTGCACGTCTGTATTACCATAGTTGTATATGCCTATTCCTGATGGGCACAGGTTTGAGTGTAGCACAACTTCTCAATACGCTTGCTCATTTAGTTATCTACTTTTGACTGGTGTCTACTGATGCCTTTTCTGCATCTGTATATTCTTCCTTGAGTGATCAACATGACACATTAGAAGACATCAGCAGAAATATTTTTTTTATCACTATAGTGATTAAACCAGTTTGTATAATAGCTACACTTTAATTCCTACACATATTGTTTTGTATATTAAATATATTTATTTTGTACCGGAACAAATATGCTACTGGTCTGAGGAATTGTATAGCTATGAATGTCAACCTCACTCTGGTTTATACAATTACAATCACAAGATTGAGGATTTGGAATTATTGAGGAATTATTTGTTCAATGTGATGTTGCTGGGCTATTTTACATTTACATTTCAACTTGTTTGCCATGATACTCATTCAGCTATATTCTACTACTGCATAATAAACTGCTCATTTTTAAACATCTCAAAATTCTCTGCAACTTAACTTGTTACAATATGATCAAAGTTATCATTAACTAGGAACAGAATTATACCCCAAAATACGGTATTAAGATCCCACTATAAGACATTTAATTAAAACTGAACATTAAAATGTAGATATTTAAAACATGTTTTACAGTCCTGCTTATTTTCAGTATAAAAACATTTTCTTTAAAATCAACCGTAATACTAATAATCTGTTATGTTAATGCATTCTTGTAGAGTTGTAATCATAATTTTCCATTTGTGCTGCATTTAGATATTTAATTACAACAGTAAATTGTACTAACAATCATTATGGGCTTTCTAACTGATGACACATCATATGTTTGATGTGGCAGTACTAATTGGAGTAATTAAATTTCACTTTCATTAGCACCAACCTATTATGTACTATAAATATGGATAGAAAAAAAGTTAAAATATAACTCCTGAAATATTCACATTTATGTAGTTATGGATCTACACACATGGATAGATAGATAGATAGATAGATAGATAGATAGACAGGTAGATCCATCCATTAGGTTAGGACTATTGAAAGATGTATATTCGTTCCTTCATTTAATGAAATTGAATTTATCAGTTGACCTCTCCTGCTAGGTCAGCAAGTTAATGAATCTTAATTTTACTAAAAAAGATAAAATCAGATACAATTTTACGTATGCATAGTTTTCCTCTAGTGAAATCTACAGAAAGATGCTTTTGCTAAAAAAAAAAAAAAAAAAGATGGATAACCAATAATCCACCACACTGAAAAGCAAGCTCAAGAATAGACATAATGCATGTGGACAGATAGGGGATTGTCACATTAAAACATACACTTAAAATATACACAGTTATTTACACATAAGAATACATCGACTACTTCACTGACAATGACAAACTCTGTGTGATCATAATGCACATATACAGTACATTGTACGTAACATGCTATTGTGTGTTTTATTCTAGAAATGAGGCTCATATACTTAATCTTCCTCTGCTGTAAAATTGAGTTTACCTAGCAATGGAGGATTGCAGTAGCGTTGCCTTGGCAAACTCTAGCAAACTAGCAACCAGAAACCTCAACTCAATTACCTGAGCCTCAGGCAGCTGACATACCATCTCATCATCAGCATCTCTATCTCAATCCCTAGAAAACGTAGCTTCGTCGAAGTGCTCTTGGTCTTGTCAGGAGCTAGTAGGATCCCAAACTTATGTGCCACCTGCTGCTCTGAAGCCAGCAATACTGGAGGCCCTATACACAAGAAATCATCCAGATAGTGTATGACTGATGAAAGACTAGATATCTCTTTAACCACTCACTCCAGGAAGGTACTGAAGGCTTCAAAGTATGCACAGGAAATCCATGAGTAGGCACCTATTCACATAAATCCCCTCATGCCATCGACACCCTCGTTAAACTTTCAGCAGTACTTGTTTTGCATTTCAGCTAGCACTCCTGAGGCTGACACAGTAGCACCTGGAAAGGGTTGAAAGGGTGACCACACCAGGGCATGACCCGTAACCTCAGAGCAATGTCTTTGTGGTTTCAGCAGACCCCTTGCCTCATAGCCAGGCTTTGTTGAAAATGATTATCGTAGCAAAGCATTGGTGCTTCCAACACTGGCCAAAATGGTAAAGGCTTGCAGCCACTTCTTAAGAGTCAGAGGAATGAGGTGATACCTCCTGTTTTCCTCATCTTACTTCTAACTAACTTCCCCTTTGGTGCACTTATCCAGATTGAATTTATTCAGGGCAAAAGAGGGAGATTATCTCCAAGTACTAATTCCTCCAAAGTGACTCTCTGACCTCCTATTTTAAATGCCGAGCCTCAAAACACACGTTGAGCTCACCATGAGCTGCATCAACTAACCGAACACTGTCTCTGCTGTGGTCCTGGCCAAACCCAGCAAACAGCGGTCTGACCAATCCAAACCAGACAACTCTAGTGCCACCACCCCAGACCCAGAAGATGCCTGAGCCCCAACCACACTGCCACTCTGTATGAAGCCGGCGCTTCAAAGCCCGACAAAAGTTGATTCAATAGAGAAGCAGACTCTTCCCTGTCACCCCTGCTCCTCTGGAGAAAGGACCAAGGCTGCCAGGAGATGAAGGACCGCCCAGGCCTCCATCTGCCCCCCCCTCCCCGTTGACCTTACTGAATCCTTGCCAGGAACTTCAGCCAGGATCCAGGAAAGCCTCTCCCACAGCCAGTCATCGCTGTATCTCCCTGTCAAGGACTGCAGCTACTGCAATAGATTGGATCAAGACCAACACATAAAATACTGATAATAATATATAATTGTGATTAGGCATTGAAATAAGTAATACCTATGAATATGTAACTAACTTTTTGTGTGGAGACAAAAATCTGCACAATTATTCAACCCCATTAAGTTATCCCTCCCCTATTGTTGCTATTGAGTCAGACAGCATTTGTAAGGGTGATAAGGTAAAGAGATAAGTTAAAAATGCGAAAATAAATAACATGCTAATTTTTCAACCATTTAAAATACATTTCACTTTCCTTTTACCACTGCTTCTGTTAAAATATTAATTTACTACTAAACTAAATCTCAATTACACTGCCCAAAAAGCACACAAAAAGCACATTGTAGGGAGTTTTGATAAATTAAAATTAGTAATGCAAAAAGCTGTGACAATTTGTCTTTAAACTATCATATGTTTCTGTACAGATAGCTATACATTGACATTTCCTTCAAAACACCTTTAAGAAAATTAATGGGTGGAAATTAAATAATACCTCTAAATACACATCACTATACAAAGGTGTAGTTACTTTCAAAATATGCATACATAATCCTTTTCAGCTTGTAGACATCTTCAGAAATGTTCACTATACAACATGTCACACTATTGAAACTGATTTTTCTGCGCATAAAAATACTCTTCATTTATAGTCTTTGAAGTAATCCAGCAGGGGATAATCTCATACATACTATAAAATTCCCAATTTATTAGCCTAAGGAGGAAATGATTTTCTCTCATACTATAAATATGGCAATTAAAAGAAAAAAAATACTTTCATGTTTGATGTAGAAATAAACTATTCTACATAATAATTTGTGTGTTAGATAGTGTAGGTAGTTTTCTTGAATATATGCCCATTAGGTGTTTTAGACTAATAATTTTAGAAGATTAATTTTCATTTTGAAAATCAACCTGTTTGATTTAAGGATATATTTATTTGGTGTAATATATGCTAAACAATTGTGTTTCTTACAAGATGAAGGTGTGATCAGGGAAAACCTGTGATCAGTACAACTATTAAGCCAAAAATGTATGACTTTCTTTACCCCTTCGGTCAAATGCTTTGGTTCAAATATATTAGCTACCTATCTTGGTATTTCTTTTTGTCATATTCCCTTGAGGACAGGGTCGGCACAAGCTTTTTGTTGCTGGAGAACAAAAGCAACATAACTTGGCAGCCCCAAAGGGTCTTAATATGACAATTCATGAAGCCACATGTTCTGATGGCCACTCTGAGTATCTGCTACCACAGTATGTAAGATCATTTGAGCAGGGCCATCTTCACCTTTTGTTTCTGTAACTCCAAAAAACTCACTATTTGTTTTTACTCATTGTGCACTGCTGCAGAGTATGATACCACTATAGAAAGAATTAGCTACTGCTAATAATAGAAGACTTTGAATGTTAAAATCTGATTCTGGTAAACTTTTGAAAAGAGGTCTTCCCACTATTCCAACAAAATGGTCCATGTACAACCAATATTTAATTGGTTGCCATGTTGATACGATATTTGCACCAGAAAAATACCAGTGTAGATATTGCATCTCCACTTAAATTCACAAATACAGGTTATACTAATAATAAAAAGGGTCCCAATATACCTAAAACAATGCTTTTGCTAGCTCTAGAAGCAGTGATATGGGGTTCTCCTATAAATAATCATGGCTGTTATAATTAGACTTTTGGATTCAAAAGTTTTTTTAAAGAAAATTGTGAAAATATTCGATAAGGACGGTAATCCCCAACAAAACTGCCAAAGACAGATTGCAAAAGTGCCAGAAGGGACTGTGTAGGAGGGTACATATCAATGACTGATAGGTAGAAGTAGCCAAAAACACAATATGTGGTTTCATTGAGTACTTTTGTCTGTGATTGATGGGTCTAATAAACAGTGGGAGTTTTTCTTATTTTTTTCACTCTGGCCAATCAGCATTTACAAGGGGAAGGGACAAGCATTAGATATATATGTGTGCTGATGCTGTTTTATCTTCTCAGCAGCAGCAGTTACAGACTGATGAGAGATGGAGTGTGAGAGTAACAGTTTATCAGCTGAGACTGATACTCAGTGCTCATATACAATACTACCAGTATATTTTAGTGAAGAACATTTACTGGTGTGGGGTGGGTTGGAGAAGCTGTAGTGTACGACTGTAGTGTATACAGTATATATAATTTACACACTATTTACACAGACTGCGGCAGACTTTTTTACACATTAATTTTTCAGCAAAAATAATTGTGACAAAACTAGGCACTTGACTGTGCTTGCACACACCTTGTTTTAGTTGTTTATTAAATACTGTTCTGTTCCTGAGTAGAGTTGATTCAAAGTTAAAACCTGTTCCTGAGAAGGTTGACTGTTATATGTTTACAATACCAGCCAAACCTCTAATTTGTTATTTTTGATATTATGTGTCTATCATATAACCTAGTATGCGTCATTGAGAAATATTAGGGTATCCAGCACTTAATATTCAAAGTGAGTGAAGTTCAAGTGCTGGTGCTCTGTCTCCTTCCTTACTCTAAAGGATCGTTTTTTGCATTTGTATAATATTGTGACAACAGTCCTGTTCCAAGGGGCTTCAACTGACTTTCATCTGCCAGTGTCTGTCTGCCCTCGCCTAGTGTCCTACTACTATGATTGCTTGCTGCTTCTCTTTGACAGTCCTTACTCAGGAGAACCTTTTCTTAAAATGTCTGTCTGTGTCTGCCTGTCCAGGACTAGTGCTCCGCTTCAGCTCCTCTTTGACCATCCTTACGCTGGGCAATCAATTATTTTCATTTGTGTAAAATTGGGGACATTCAGTCCTGTGTCAAGGGGCTGCATATGCCTATCATCTGCCAGTGACTGCCTACCCAGTCCCAGTGCTCTACTACTGCTTCCTCCCTTACTCTGGGCAATCAATACTTTTCTAATATGGGGGGGGCAGTCTTGTTGCTGGATGTGTCTGTGTGCCACTGCCTGTCCTGCTCTGAGCCTTGCCTTGTGACTCAATGCCCTTCCTTACTCAATTCTTGTTATAATTGGGAAGGGGTTGGTCTCCATTGGTGCCTGCCCTGTGGCCTGCTCTGCTGCTGCAGCTCAATCCTCCTTCCTTACTCTGAGGGATAAATTGTTTTCTAATTTTGGGAAAATTTAAGTATCCTGTATGGTGGGGCTGGATATGTTAATACATCATTATTTGAATTTATCGGTTTTCATACTTGTCAAATTTTATAAATTGAACTAAAGTTTGTTGAAAAGATTGGCATCTAAAATAATTAAAGTTTCTTTACGGCTAATAGCCAAACTTTAAAATCTTAATTGAACAATTATATCCCTGCTGATTCGTAACTCTTTATATGTAATATTTTACATGAAATAAATAACACATTAAATAATTTAACTTAACAAATAAGAAATAATTATTTCATTTCACATTATACTATATCTTACAGTTTTACATAATTGCTCACTAATCAACTCCTAGTTCTTCCTAATTGAGAGATAATAGAGAAAACATTTTTCAGTCTTTTCTATTACCGTCTGGACATTTTACTATTGAGTTTTCTGACCACAGAAAATCTTAGAATATTAGGTAATAAGGCAATTTTGTATTCTATTCATTGTGATAATAGATGGATGATGATCCCTCTTCAACTGATATAATAATTGGTTTAATTTTCTGGTAAAGTAATGTACATACAGTTTTAGTAATTTACAAAGACAGGTTTGTAGTTAGTCTACTGTGCCTCTGCATTCTGTGAAAGAACAAAGACATTTTCTGCTTTGTTATATTGTCATTAGGGTACTACGCAAAAATAATAAAATAATACTTAAGTAATAATTATGTAAAAGTGTAATATTTATGTATGATTATTATAGTGGATCTGTTATTGGAACAGATTAAATTAAAGGTATTTTTTAAAATATCAGTTATTGGTGCAAACTTCTGCCTAAAATGGCGTTACTTCCAGTGACGTCCTCTCCTCTATCCTCCAATTAAGAGAGATGATGTCACTGAAAGCGCCGTCACTTTGTCCTAAGGTGACGTTCAGCCAAATTAGTGGTGCTTTCGGTGACGTTCTCCCCCCTTACTGGAGGATCGGAGAGAGGGCATAACCAGAAGCGCCGGCATTTTGCAGATGTTCGGGCCAAGTTATGCCTGCGGACATGTGGATGAAGTTAGAAGATAAAGAACAAGAAGATGTGGAAGCCAAAGTGGTTTGCAGAGAAGGTAGGAAACATTGAGAGAGCATGAGAAAAAGAGAATGAACATAAATTAGCATATGAGAGAGTATGAGTGAAAGTGTCCACCAATTTCGGAGCATAATTGTGAGCTTTTGTGCTTTGCTATCGTCCGCTTCATAGGGGGGGCCGGCCTCGATTTCGGGGCTTTGTACATATCGCCAAAAGTTGCCTAATACACAAGTCTACTATTTAAATGTAAATCAATCCATATATTAAAAGTAGTCTATTAGGTACAATTGTTGGGGCAGGTCATTGAAGCGTGAAATGATCGGAAAATCTTTAATGTGTAAATTGAAATCTGTGACTGTTGTCATGCAACTATGAATCTTCAAAAGGAAACTAGCTTATTGTAATTGTTTATTTAAAGAGTCAGTAATTTATTAATACATATAAATGTTGATGCAATATTGTATACCGAGAAAAACTATTTTTAAGTGTTTCCATAATTCTAAATGAGAAATGTTTTAACTAATTGAAATAATTGAAATAAAACATTAACCAAAGATACATGTTGGCAGTCAAAGTGGATTAGCAGCAGCAAGCTTGCATAAATTGGACTATATGTCAGTCTGTCCAGTCCCATGGCACGAGGCTCTGATTTTCAAGAGCTTTTGTATAATAATATGCACACAAGGCCGCCAGTTGGGGAGATCATGGATCTTAGACCTTGAGTCTGGGTATGCTCTTCTCTGTGTTGGTTTGGTACCTGGATAACTTGGTAAACTTGGGATTATGCTGTGGAGGGTATAGAGGGAAAATAATGCTGGGCATAGAGATGGAGGGGATGAGTTTAGTGAAGTACAGGGTGATGATACAGTTTGGAAATTATGATGAGAAGTACAGTTGTGTGAAAAAAATAAAGTACACCCTCTTTAAATTCTTTGGTTTTATATATCAGCACATAATCATCTGTTCCTTAGCAGGTGTAAAAATTAGGTAAATATAACACATGATATATTACACCGTTTCTGGGGACGACTGACATGGAAAAGGACTTAGGAGTCTTGGTTAACAGTACATTTACCTGTAGCGACCAGTGTCGGGCAGCTGCTGCTAAGGCAAATAAAATCATGGGATGCATCAAAGGGGGCATGGATGCCCATGACAAGGAAATAATTCTACCACTGTACAAGTCACTAGTCAGACCACACATGGAATACTGTGTACAGTACTGGGCACCAGTGTACAAGAAAGATATAGTGGAGCTGGAGAGGGTTCAAAGACGGGCAACCAGAGTAATAAGGGAATGGAAGGACTACAGTACCCAGAAAGATTATCAGAATTAGGGTTATTTAGTTTGGAAAAAAGACGGCTTAGGGGGACTTAATAACTATGTATAAATATATAAGGGGGCAGTACAGAGATCACTCCCAGGACCTATTTATACCCAGGACTGTATCTATAACAAGGGGACATCCTCTACGGCTGGAGGAAAGAAGGTTTCTACACCGGCACAGACGGGGGTTCTTTACAGTAAGAGCGGTGAGACTATGGAACTCTCTGCCAGAGGAAGTGGTAATGGTAAACTCAATAAAAGAGTTTAAAAGGAGCCTGGACGTGTTTCTTGAAAGCAATAATATCACAAGTTATGGATAGTAGATTAATAGGGACAGAACGTTGATCCAGGGATTTATTCTGATTGCCATATTTGGAGTCCTCTGGATCAACACGGTAGGGACACAATATGTATATAGGTTGAACTTGATGGACTTTGGTCTTTTTTCAACCTTATGAACTATGTTACTATGTTACT
>VKOC01023818.1:0-31888 GCA_009364415.1 Spea multiplicata
GCAGGGGGGCCCAAGATCTTTGTTCCGGGTTTTTGTTTTTTTTTAAGGCAAGCCGGGCCACGGAGCTGGCGACGGCCGCCTAGTCATTGATGCAGCGTGAGGGGCGAAAGCTCCGCCCCCTCACGCTCAGAGTGCAGGAGCACCGGATGGCATCAAAGGTTGATAAGGTATTTGATGGTTCTGAAAATTAGATCTTATGTTTTGATTTTTTGTGATGGCTGCTCAAAGTGAAATAGTGTGTAGTAATCATATTAAAAAATAAGATATAAGGGTTAAAAAACACAAACATCCTGTATTTATGTAAACATGCAACTGCCCTAATTATGAATTTTAAGGGAATGAGTCACTGTTTTTTTTAGAAAAAAATAAAAATTAACACCAAAGGGCAAGACATGTTTATTATTAAACACTTTGTTTAACCCCTTCACTACTGGGTTTTTTTAATACCCCATATAATGTATGTTTTTGCCATTTTTACTATATATTGGTTTAATTAAGACCCCCCTTTTCCATGTTTGATATACCTACACAAATTATATATGTTTCTTTTGTCAGGAAAAAGTAGGGCTTTCTTTTGAAACATGCAATAAATAATTATCTTTACTGCTAGTATGTAAAAAAAACTATAATAAAATTTTTAAAAAATCTCAGGTGTCAATTATAAACATAAAAATAAATATATGTGTGTTTCTGTGGAGGGGGACAAAACGCATAATTTTTTTAAAAAAAAATTCTTTAAAAAAATGGAGATTCCTAGATTTATTTTATATGATATAATTGTCTAGACAGTATGGGCTGTTTGGGGACAAAGATGGCAAACCCTACATGTGTTATCTGGGTGCTGGTCAGGGCTGGTTTTGGGGTGTGCAACCTGTGATCTATGCCTATAATTTAGGGGGTTTTATCTATACCTTTAATGCAGAGTTTTTATGTGAATTCTATTTGATCTATATCTGCAATGCTGGGTTTGTGTGTTATTCTGTTGATCTATATCCGCTATGCTATGCTTCCATACATTATTTATGTATTCAAAGAAAAAGGGGCGCATGTACAAAAGGGGCCCTATGTACATGCGCCCCTTTTTCTTTGATTATGCCCTTTGTACATGCGCCCCTTTTTCTTTGATTTTTTTTTACAGATATGATTCAATATGTAAATTGAATTTGTTGAAAAAAAATTGTCGGGTAAAAATCATGTTTTTTTTGGGGGGGTGAGGTGGTGGGGGTGGGGGTGCCCTTAACAGATTCTCGCACCCGGGCCCTGAGGCGTCTAGTTACGCCCCTGTCACCATTAGATCTGAAACAGTCATGTACGGAATCATGGAGGCAAAGAAATACGCAGAAAGCATACACCCTAACTCCCTCTAGACTGTAAGCTCGTTTGAGCAGGGCCCTCCTCACCTGCTGTCTCTGTGTTTCCGAAAGTGGTGTTTTTCTGAGACTGGCATAGAGTGTGATTTGCGTCACTGACAATGGTGTATGGGGCTGAGTGTTATCTGTGTGTCCGAGAATAATCTGTGCGGCTGAGAGTGTATTCGGCAGTGTGTGTTCTAGTGTGACACTTATGCGTGTGTGTGTGTGACAAACCGTGATCTGTGCTGAGAGTGGTGTGTGCTGTAGAGTATTTTAAAAACAACATCTTAGTTTGTTTCATATTATTTTGTGTCAAAAGCTGTGAAACTTCCAGTTAACAAAAAAATCAAATGTACGTATGGTCCTATCCTTAAGAAAAAGATGGAGGGTCCTAGAGCTGCATCAGGCTCCATCCCCATGTGAACAAAACAGAATAACCTCTGCTTATTCTCATTATAAATCAGTGTCTTCTTTTTACAAACTACTACTCATACTTACAGTTCTGCCGATGCTTTCACGTAGAATTCTCACAGCGAGTTGAGTGATGTTATTAGCGTAGGAACCAATGGTTTGGTCTAGCTGGAGGGAGTTCTATTTCATAACAGCATTTGATAACAGATATTTTGAAAGCCATGGTTACAGATGGTGTAGAAACAAGACGAGCGCAAACACCCGCCGCTCAATCCTGATGATGTTATTGCAGGACAGATCCCTGTCAAAAAAAAACCTGCAACAATAATGGCATCAAAAAGAGAGTAAAGGTTAACAAAACATTCCTTTTTGCTCCAATATTAGAACGCTGAGCGGTAATCAGCAGTATCTCTATAGCGATTTATTCCATACATGTGGCCCATCACGTAATGATTGGGTTCTGTGCTAAAGCTCTGAAGAAGCCAAACTCATGAGCTCACTCCGCACTTTTGTGGGGAGAGAAAACAAACCCAAGTCACATGCATGCCTCCCGGATGTCCCTTAAAGCCACAACACTAGAAGGAGCCATTCTAGTGGCATGGCTTATCTCCAACTTTCTTTTTAATGTTTAATGAAGTTAAACAAAGAGTAATTTCAATAGCTGCAGTCGTTCAAATGCTCCATCAGATTGAGCTTCGGTATCCTTAAAAAAATACAGAGGGGAATTAATGTCATCATCAATATAACGAGATACAATTATCATCTTAAATGGAAATGACTTCTATCCTTTATGACAATTTCCTTCTGCCATTTATCTCTTAATATGTCCATTCTTCATTAAACTGGCAACGTTAAAAGAATCGCTTGATGTTTTCCTAACCTCTTAAAACAGTCCTGAAGGATCATTGCCACTTAATGATGTAACAATATGTAACAAATGTTATCACCCGAAAACCCAATGCCTTACCTGTGCGTAGCTTCTTTTTTTTTTTTTAATTAAACATTTTACATGGTAATACCATAAATTAATCACACGGTCCAAATCCATTCGTATGAAAGTCAGACGCCTTGCTCAATTGTGAAGATGCAATGCCTTTCACTTTACAAATCATTCAATAGTTATAGGAAAGTATATTTTTACAAAACAATAGGAATTGTTTTATAGAATTGTTTCCTATAGGAATAGGAACAAAAACGTAGGAATTACCAAACCTTATATGTTTAGAGTTACTTTGGTACTTATTTTGGTATTTCCGCCATTCTTTTATGAAAGTTCATGAAAGGTAATAGACATAAAATATATGTTTTGGAAAATGAGCAGAAGAATTTCGGAGTATGCTCCAATTTTCCTTACCTTCTCTTTCTAGTCGAGCAAAAACACTGACTTTAACCACCAGTTAAACACAGATTGGCAGCAACATAAAGTAGACTTTCTGGGCCTGTTTTATTGAAAATACTTCCGCAGCTATGTCAGTCATGTGCTAGAAATTTAGTATCGAGGGGAAATAGAAAAGGAGAGCAAGGCACTTTGTAAGTACATATGGTTAGAGTTAAAGAAATTATTTGGATTTATGTCACAAAACACTCATTAAAACAGCTAAATAAACAAGCAAATCATCATTTTGTTGGTATATAGACCATATATTGAGGTCTATTCACAAAAAGGAGAGTTGGTTTCAACTTCACTTTACTCTGCTTTATGAAAGTCTAATCCCAGTGATCTTTTTGCTGGCCGTCCCTGTATAATGTATAATTAAATTAGCAAGATTTCACTAAAGTCTCCTCGTGAATTGAATTGTACGTTATACGGAGCCAGACCTTCTTGTTGGAAAAACTTGCCAGCGTTGGTCCTTTGAATAGTGAAGTGAGGGAGCTGAAAGCACAACTGTCCTGACAACAAAAAAAGTACAATGGGGGTAATATACCCTGATACCCCACACACTAACATAATTACACGCACATATATGCAAATGCCTGCCCAAGCATACACAAACCTGCCCAAGCATACACACACCTGCCCATACACTCGTAGACATCCGCATTCATGTTTGTCTGTACACACAAACATCATGGCTTCCACTTGCCCTTGTATCTACACACTTACCCTTAGACACAAACACTTTCAAAAAAACAAAACATACTCTCTCTCGCCTTCTAATGTTCTCTCTCCTTTCACCCCATCTCACAACTTTCTCATGATTTATTCCCATTACATCTCCTCTTTCTTTCCCCACTTTCTGTCTCCACTTTCTAATTATCTCTCTCCTTTGTCTCTCTCTTCTTTTTTGTCTTTTCCTCATTAGCTCCTCTTTCTCTTTCTCTCTCTCCATGATCTTCCCAGCCAGCCCTGCTCCTTCAGCAGCAGGCAGTCTACACCGAAAGCGGCAGGTTGACTGACACCTTGCCGTCCACTGGAGGTGGCGGTAGGCATTAGAGAGAGGAAAACATTAAGAAAATTTGTGAACGCATCGAGACAGGAGGGAAACAGTTAAACAAGGTACCTGAAAGGGGCTGTAAAGAAGTAAATACAGGGGTATAAAAAAGAAAATAAAAGTTGTGAATATTAAAAAAGGATTCCGTTGCCACCAGTCCTGAGTTGGCCAGTACAATGCAAGCAGGCAAACTGAAATACAGGAGGTGAATGCTAGAGACATTGTTTATGATGGGAACACTTTCTGTCCCCTGTAAACTTCCATTGAAAGAATATATTATTTCTGTGGCCATCATTGTTGCAAGCATCGTTACATCCATGCTATTTACCTGATTGTGACATTATGTCTCTAAAGAAGACTTTACATCTTATTCTGCCAAATGAAAGCTTCAATTGACTTCAACTAAGACACCATCTTCTCTTTGACCAAAAGGGGTTTATCAATTTTCCTTATTGGCATCATGTTGTAGTGCTTCAGGAAATGCCCCTCGGGATTTTATCGTAACCATGAGGGTTTTGAAGTAACGCCCATGGGATCCTTATTTGAATCTTTGAAGAAATATCGACAATTAAATTATACGTCATACGGGTCCAAGTCACCTCTCATCGCTCACCCAACTTTCAAAATCAGATGACATATGATATCATGTGTTTTTCATGATGCAAATGCTTTTAAGATTCAAGCGTGTAAACTTGGATTAGTTCCTTTACAAAAGCTACAGTATATTGTTGAATCCCTTCTGACAATACAAGTTATAATTTTGTTTCATCACATTTGTACTCCTCTGAAGCTACTAATTCTATTTCCTAAATTTATACACCGGCAATTGCAGATTACTTCTTAGGTGATTTATCTAACTGAAGGATAAAACAAATTATCACTGTCTTTTCATTAATCCAGCTTTCAAGATGGTAATCTAAGAATTTGTTGCTTTCTTCTTCACTTTTTAACATCTATTTGACTGTTCCTCACTTAAAAAGAGTTCATAGTAACGCAGGTCTTAACAATCCCGAGTTAGAAAACATAAATGTGAAATGAGGTTTGAGAGATTCCTCCTCAACCAGTCAAATAATAAAGAACACCCATGAGCTACATATTTTAAATAGGGTCAAACATTTATGTTTATGGCAAGAATTCATAAAGAACACTCCCAGGTTTTTACCAAAAACCATTTCTGAAACATCTTAATCCAGGAATAACAAAAGAACATTCCGCTACATGTTATTAATGTCACATCTAATAAAACATGAAAGATTTCTGGTAACTTTCTTAGCCTAGTGTGGTTATGAAAAAAAGAACCTTTAGACCAATATCTCAGTTGACTGCATAGTGGGTGGCTGCTTTAGTTTTCAACAACATAAAAATCTTTCTCATTTATTAAAAAGGAGATAATTTTTTGCAATCAGTGACGAGGTTCCTAATCATTCCCCTAAATTATTATCCCATTTCTAAATTATGTTTTATTATTATTATATTAATTTATATTATTATTATCTGTTTATTTATATAGCACCAAAACCTTTCTGCAGCGCTTCATACAATGGATATATTCAAGGGGTATGAGAAAGCTAGACTTGACAGGCTGCCATGAACCTATACATTAGGTAAAGAGGTTCCTGCTCAAAAGCTTACAATCCAGAGGGAAAGGGGGATAGAGAAAAAATAAGGTATTGAGAAAGAAGAGATCATGCTGTAGATGGATGTGGAAACAAAGAGAAACATATGGGGGACAAGGATTAGTAGAGACGTCCACAAAAGTAAGGGATAGAGCGAGAGGTGGAGAAAGATTTGGACCAAAGTCCAGTTGGGCATAGTGGGTAGTGAAGTGTTGCCAAGTGTTGGTGTCCTTTACTCGATTTAATTGTTAAAGGATCATGTGAAAACCTATCTTTCTATATATATTAAGCATATGCAGCCATTGGCTGTGCTTACATCATCAAATGACCACTGGCCTTAAAGATACAGGGCCGCTCCTTCATCACGAGTCCGGTTCTGATGTCATGCGAGTAAAAGTTTCACACTATAGAAAATGTTAAATGTTGTGAAACATCATATGGAGAGATGGTCACATTGTGTTTCAATTATTATTATTTTTTTCTTTACTTAACATGCGATTACATCAAGGCTCATGTGACCGATCACTGACCGATTTACCTAAGCTGGAAGCTGGTATGGATTAACAGGCTTTAACTCACCTGAATCTACTTTTCAATGTAATCTATAGGCCTAAATGTAATATTCAACAGTTGTTTTTGTAAAATTTAGAAGAGGGAACACATGGTGATGTAACAGCTATGACATTTATAATGCCTATTGCAGATTTTAAGTCATTTCTGTAAAGATTTAACATGATCTATTGTCTGTTCATGAACATGCATGAACTCCTGCAACATCTGCGATCTCACGGGCCTGGAGATTTTATACGTAGATGACACGGATGCAAAAGATTTATGGGTTGAGTTACTTACATTATGATCAGTCGCAATTAACCTTAAGGACCATGGGCGGTCCCTAAACCCATTGAAAACAATGCATTTTGAGCCTGTACATGTACGGGCTTTGTCATTAAGGGGTTAAGTCAAAAGGTATGAAGATTTAAGCACCTTCTGTTGAGCTTCTTTTGTGGTAAACTTGAGTTAATTTGCGTTTTTGTTTAACTGAGACAAAAAAGTACAATGAGAAAAAAATATATATAATTTCACCTTATTATAGTTAAATAGATAAATGTTTGAACAATCACCAGCTACAAGCAGTCACAGCCGACGACGCTGGTACTTATGTCCCAACCAGCTCCGTCATGTAAGAAACGTGCAGAAATAGGTTGTTCTGTGGTCGGCTGTCATGTTATTTCTCTATATCCCCAGGTAGTTTGTGTGGAGCTGAACTGTAAATTCATGTAATGTTGTCAAATATGTTTTAAACATGTTACACATTTTGCATTAAGGTATACCTTACTTAACATCTATTTTTCACGGAACAAAATAGAACCAACAGAGCGAGTGACATATCAGTGAGACAAGCTTTAGGCTATCGCCTACACGCTTAGCGACATTGGATCACCCCAGGAGTGTAAACAGCTCAGAGAATACTTTTAAAAACTAGATAAACAGGAATTAAACCTCACATCGCCTTTTTAACTAAAAATTATAAAACTATAACAAGTTTCCATTAATTTATATGGTTTACATTTACAGCTGAAGAAGCCTTCAGGCAAAACGCGTTAGGTCATCTGCAATGAGTATGTACAAACCCGAATTGAATATCAAGTTTTAGCTGTATCTGTATTCCATAACAATTCTACTATTTATGTTTCAGTAATAAAATGTAACTTTGAATGTATAGTACTACCTGTATCTGGCGCTA
This sequence comes from Spea multiplicata, assembly GCA_009364415.1. Lineage (NCBI taxonomy): Eukaryota > Metazoa > Chordata > Amphibia > Anura > Pelobatidae > Spea > Spea multiplicata. The sequence goes on from VKOC01023818.1 coordinate 7,559, forward strand.
CTGTCTACTATAAACTACACAGAAAAAATAGGCTAGTAATTCTTGGGAGCTGATATAGTTTTATCATTTTTTTACCATTTATATTTAATTATGGGGAGTTTTTGCCTCCAAATTTAAAAAAACAATAAAAAAAATTAATATAATATATACTGTATATATATATATATAAAAGAAAAACACAACTGTAACAACCTCAAGACAAAACTTGATTTATACTTTTCATGGTTATCTCATATCTATATTGTACAACAGGTAATTCATTTATGATTCCTCTTTTTTAAAGCCTTACTTGGAACTTATAGAACTAGGATGCAAGGAGATCAAGCAGGCAGGATCAAGAGGTCGAAAAAAGGCTTGGCCAAAACCAGAAAAAAAAAAACAGTCAATAATAAAACACTAAGCCAATGGACAAACCGTGAGCAACTGGCAAACCAGAGATCAGGTCAACCAGGAGTCAGGCCAGGTCCACAGCAACAAAAGCAGGAGCCAGGTCAAAATGGAATCGGTAATTCAAAGCCAGGAACAGGTCACAAATCAGGTTAAGGCATAAAACAAAATATAGGCAGATATTCACTGGAACTGGACATTTCTGAACTGAACCAGTCTAGGGTGGCAAATGGCAAGCGGAGACAGAGATACCAGCGAGATACCAGCAACCTCATAGCCAGTGGTCCCCGATTCAAGACTTGTGGTTCTTGCATGTATTCATAAATTATTGCTAGACTTTATAACTCCCCCAAAATATTGAATTCTGTATCAATTCTAAATGTATCTTTGCCAACTAGTATTTTTTCACTCCAAACTCTATAAAATAAAAAAGTAATTACTTTAACAAAATGTAAGCTTTTTTTAGATTTCATTTTATAATAGATTAGCATTTTGCTACGTATTACTTGGCGCTTCACAACTTAGTTAACCTTTTGTCGTGGTTATGCTCGGCAATAGATAACCACCATCATTATTCTTACCTTCCTACGCTTATAAAACAAGATAAAAAAGCCCTTAGAACGAATGACTGTGCTAAACCACTAACATCACTAAATAAGTTAGTCATTTCCAGCCTTTTATAAATGTACATATATTCAGCTTTCATTGTCAGAGGGCTATTCGGAGTTGTATGTGAAACAGCCATCATTTCTTCCTGTCTGTACAATTCTTCAGCTGAAACCTAAAGTTTTTTTGCCACTGTGTCATTTGTATTAGAAATGATTATTTCACTACAACAGTGCCGTGGTTAACAAAAGAGTTACTTATTTCAACTGTTCAGCAGACCTTGAGTTCTGATCTAATGGCTGGCTCATTAAAAGGATTTATTGTATACTTACACTGGAAAGTAGTATAACATTTTAAGGATGAATGTGTTCATTTTTTGTACCTAATGTTTACACTGGGTTCTAATGTATACAACGTATTGCTCATTGATTGGTCAAAGTTGAACACTGCACCTGTGCAACGTTAAAAAACTTGCCATCAAAACAATTTTTTTTTCCTCTTTAATTAGTTGTATTAATTATTTGTATTAACGTTATTTAGTTTGTTTCACTTCTTTACAGTCTCTGAGAAAACAGACTTGATGAGTGTATATGTATTCTTGCAGTGTCTTGACTATGGCTATTGACGCCTGGGGCAGGGTCGGAAGTCTTGACCCATGCTTTTGGGGAGCGCCTCCAGCTTTCTGTCGTCCCCTCTCATATCCCATGGAAGTTATGGCCCTGCATGCTTGAATTTCTCAAACAAAAGGTATGTCAGCTGTATGTTAAATCTCTCAGATCAGACATAAAGCATGCTGTAAATCACTGAATCCTAATAAAATGTAAGATTTAACCCCCCAATGTAATTAAAGCAATGTGGACAGAAGGAGAAACAATGGTGTGAAACTAGAGGTAAACTGCAGATAACTTTAACGGAACCATCTCACTATGCCAGTAACACAAATGGGACAATGACCCATTTAATGATTACCCATTAGAACCTTTATTGGTTTTAATAGAGGTTATTAAGGAATGGGTTACAATTTATTTGCCTGTCTAAAATCAAATCCTCGGACTTAGAAACTAGACAACAACCATTGCTGCTAAAAAATGCTACAACGAAAGCTAATATAAGAAATATCTGCACATATACTATTCCATATGTATACTATATACTATATACGGAAAACTAGTGCATGTTAAATGATACATCTGTCTACAAGATCAAAAAGCAGGTAATTTAATTTGTAGATAGATCTAAACACACATAGCATATGCACACAGGAGTCTAAATACATAATAACACACAAATTAATACTTTCATATGTGCCAGTATTGCAATGTAATAGTGTAGTTTAGTGCATATGTACAGTATATGTACAGTATATAATTTAATGTAAAGGAAGAAGAAGAAGAAAAAGAAGAACATAAATCATTCACACGTTAATAATTGCCTGGTTTCAGAAAGCGGCTAGCACACAGACTTGAGATGTAACAGAAAGGCTACAAGAGAAGAACGAGAAAAGAGATAGGTGAAATAAGAGATAGTATTGTTAGCTAAACAGGGGCAGATTTGTGACTTGTAGGAGGCCAGACGATGAGGGGATAAGGTCAGTAATTGTACATTTTAAAAGGTGAATACCAAAATTTGACCAAAAAAGAGCAATCTCTCCAAAATACATATTTGGTACATATACAGGAAACCGTGAATAATTAAATAAAAATATCCATAAAAATGAATTAAGAAACTTGTTTACTGATCTGGCAGAGTAGACCAAATGTAGCTGAATGAAGCTTCCATGTCAATATCTGAAGGGTGGGGTGAATGCCCTATTTTTACCCAAAATTATACATTTCCACAACCCCACAACCTAAATTTTCCACATAGTTCCATAATGGTGGTAGAGCTAACCAGACTTATAGCCTCTCTTAGGATTCACCACAAGCAGTCACACTTTCACTAACACTAAACATATATATATATAAACAAATATGTGTCATTCTTTTTACTAATGCTAAACTAAGTTCTGTATGTAAATAAAACAAAATCTAAAAGTTAAATGCCGACAATCTAAGACATGCAAAGATTGACATTCTGATTGGAAATCCTGCTTATTTGAGTTGGTTAAGGATATATCAGTAACCTGCAGTAACATGCAGAAGCTGTGTTTGGGAACGGCTTAGGATATGATATAGACCAGATCTGGACTTTAAAGGGCCGAATGCAATGTCAAACCTGCAAAAATATTGGCTGTTTATTTTCTTGTATTTCTCTGGGATTTGTGAGCGCTATAACTGTTAAGTTCGAAAAAGACAATAATTCTGGACCATACAAAAATAAAATGAGTTTTGTTTCATATGTTCCTTTTTTAGTCCTGAGTCACCTTGAAGCAGCACAAACCTATATGACATTAAATGAAATTACCCCAATCAGTTGCTTGCGTATATAAAATTGCTCCTGTCATTATCCAGTTGACGAGATGGCGCTCAGTAAGAAGTAAAATTCATCCATACATTGTGCTATTCATTTTGGTAATGAATGTATAGATAAAAATTGAGCAGCTTAAATTTTAACATCTTGGTATGAATTCAAGGTTAATTTTCGGCTTCCTGCTACATAAATGATGAGGATATCCACCAACAGAAAAAAACCCAAATAAAAATATTAAAACAAACACAAATAAAACTTACATAGATAATATTATAAATGCCAGGGCTTCTATAAAATGCTGTTCTTCACAAATATTACTTCTAGCCTTCATATAATATTGTTTCTGAAGGAAGATATGTTATAATAAATAATTATTATGCAATACCCTTTAAAAATATTTATGGGTCACGTCCATTATTTTTTTTTCCATTTTCATCCAAATATGTATTAACATTCTTTCTTACACTGACGTTGTTTAAATTGTATGCATCAAATTATTCATTACATGCATATTCAGGGTGTTTAGCTTAAAAGGATAATGAAAAAACCAGGAAAAACTGGGTGTTACCACAATTGTTCATGTTCATAATCCCATTTCTTGTAATATGATGAAGGTTATGTCATAGAAAACCTACATATTTAGTTTCTTTGCTACATACTTTCTATTATTTTTTTTTACAGTGTATTCTTTCTTAACATATTGTCCATATTTTGTAATATGTTATAATATGTATCCGTGATTACGAATTGTGGTGTTTTAATGAACATTTAAAACAAAAAGACCTGACCCTTTCAAATAACTTGTTTTTTTTTTGTTGTTTTTTTTTATACTTTTTTGTATGTATTACACAACCTGAACAAAGTTCAAGAGGCAGAAACATTTATCATTTTAAAACCAAGAATGTATTTTTCTAAACTTACTGCCTGACGTTTTTTGGCATGGTTTGGCTATGACTTGATTTCAAACATGTGCTGCGAGTATTAAAGTGTAATGTATGTGTTTTTTTATTTATATTATAGAACCAACAGTGTATTATTATTTAAATTTAAAGTAATCACATTGAGTTCAAATGTTAGGTTATTTTGTACTCATTGAAGATGTCACACCCAACATCTGGATGATGTCTTAGACCATGCATATTTGCGGACTGTTATCATTATAATTATTGTTTTTCTTTCTTAGTGGCAACACAGCTCGCTACATGTATGACTGCTCTGGGAATCATGGATACTATGTACGTACGTATATTATGCAAACATCTCATATATATGTAGTGTATGCGATTAACAGGACATCCAGGGAGAGCTTCCTATCTAGATAAAATGGTCCTGCAAAGGTCCAGTGACGGTGAGCTTTACGCCACTCCACCCGAGATTTGGCATTGTGATCTTCAGATATTATACACATGTTAGCAATAAGTGTGGATTAAACACCTAAACTCAATAATTAGGAGGGTGTCCATTAGACTAGTGCATTCGGATTCATCCGAATTGCAAATTTACCGAATTTCGGTAAATTTGGGGATTTGTATAAAGCCACAAAAATGAGGCCAGACCCCCACAAATCAGATGAAAACAAAGCAAAAAAAGCTCTGAAGTTTTGTCCGAAGTATGTGGGCCCACATTCACTCACACTCTCATTCTCATTCACTCTCTCTCACACTTTGTACCTTCTCTGCTGGCTACTCCACTTCTGCTTCTTTTTCATCTTCTATCTTTTATCTTCCTCCTTCCCTTCTCTCTCTTCTGTCTTCAATCTTCTTTCTTCATCTGCATCTCCGCAGAGATCTCCCGGCAGGAACTGGTATAAAGTTTGAAGTTCCTTCGACATACCCTAAACTATTTAACCCCTGCCCTTCAAACATTTTCCCTTTCCTCTCCAACATGCTATTATCTCTCTTTCCTTAGATACCAAAGTCTATATTAACTATCGTCATGTCTCCTTTCTTCCAGCGGCTTCCAAATTACTGAAACATTAACCTATGGTAGCCAAACCCATCCTTTTTCCTGTAACTCTCTGCTTGACAATCCGGTTTCCATCAATAACAGGATCGCCCTTACCAAAATGACAATTAATTTTCTTACTCCTAAAACATCTTACTGCTAAAAGATTCCTATGACATCTATGGCACGACACTTTGCTGGCTCAAATCCTACCTCTCTGACCATACCTTTAGCGTCTCCTTCTTTGGCACTTGATTCTTTGCCCAGCTGCTCTTGGCCAGGTCAATTTTGGGGGCTTCTGCTCTTTTCTATCTACGCTACCTCTCTTTTTAAACTAGTCTCTTCTTTTGCATTCTAGTACCACATGTATATCAGTGACATGCTAATTTACCTTTTGTCTCCAGACTTCTCCTCCTCTCTTTTAACTTGCCACACTGTCTCATTAGAATCGCATCATGGATGGCATCTCACTACCTAAAGCTCACCGTCTCCATTGCTGAGCTTCTGGTTACCCTCTTGACCTCTATACATATTTCCTAATATCTCCATCACTTCTGAGAATGCCTCAACACACCAGGTTTGCTGTTTTGACTCTCACTTGACTCCCTTTATCTCATATCCAGTGGCTCACAAAATCCTGCCACCTTCACCTGCAACATACCCCTCAAATTCATCTGTATCTGATATAAAATACTAAAATTCTAATCCTTACTGCCCTCTTCCAACAAGTTGTTCAACTGTTATCGCTTCCTCCCACTTGCTAAAAAATAACTAAATCTCAGACATAGTGCAGAATTGCATTTTTTTTGTACATGTATAAAACAGAGCATTTTTAGTTATCCTAAAATTGTTAAAATGTAGTGTATATGTATTGTTAAAATAAAAAGGCAAATTAATCTAAATATTTATAGTATAGCTCTCAGGACCTAACTACTATGGCTGTTTGTAAATAACAGGATACTGTGTAATAGAATATAAAGAATGAATGGGATGTTATAGTCCGGGATAAAGCCAAGTCCATGCTTTGCAATGCTTATTTGATCTTATTGGCAGGATGTGCATATAATAGGTATGAAGTCTGGATTGATTCAAATGTAAATCTCAAAATGTCTTAAAGGTAACGTAGGAGGAACACCGAAGGGAAACCAGCTGTGAATATAAACTAAATGTATAATGTTTCAAAGAGAAGAAGGAATTTGGATGGATTAATGCGGGTATTGCCGACATTGAGAAGATATTATAAAGAAAGAAAATGTTTCTATTAACAATTTTGTGGAGAAGCTATTTATACCTCGGAGTGTTTTGTATAGAACTTGGAATTTTATTTTGTCTGTTGTCTTTTTGTTACCTATTACAGTAGAGTTCGGAGTATGTATATTGTACTTCTACAAACAAGTTAAGGTTCCAATTTACTAGAGTTATGGTCATGGAAAACACAAACTTAGAAATAAGCAAGGGAATGGAGGAAAAATAAAATGATATATATATAGCGACTGCAAAAACATATGTAGGCAGACATTATATTATACACACCTTCAAACCTGTTTCAGATAAATATTAACTCTATATTTTGATACTCAACGTTTGAATCAGAGGAGATAGGTTGAGAAGTCCTCTCTATGCTCCCAGGGCAAGGAGAGACTCTGAAGAAGATCCCCGAGCTAAGTGTGGCAAACTTGCCTAGACTAGGGTGACCACATCGGCCATGTTTTCCAAGGCACACACCATTTTTACATATTGCTGACCAGCCCAGATTAAATGCTGCCCTGCAGTATGTGGGATATATAGACTTATGGAAGGGAATCGATTAGTTAGTTATACTTCCTCCATACTGCAGGCCAGGATTTTATCTGGGCTGGCCAGCAATATGTACAAAGTATATGGAAAACTTGGCCGATGTGGTCACCCTGGCCTAGACCTGTGTGTACTTCTGGGGGAGGTTTCCAGAGCCTGGCTTAGCTGGGTCTGGCAGGGCAGGTGTGACGGATACAAAAGCTGCCTGTTGAGCCCAGGAAAGGAACCAAGGACCCTGGTTACACAGAGTTGAAATGCTAAATGGCAGAGCTGATCAAATAGAGATTATAGCATTTGACCCCAAACATTAGACAGGACCAATGTTAGGGTAAAACAGGAACTCAGTTTTAATATGAAAAAGAAAACAGTGGCATTTAAACAGTACAAAAGGGTTATTTACATACAATAGTCATAGAAAAAGACACATAAATTCTCAATCAGGCCCTCCTTTGCACACGGATCAGTATTTGCACTCGGCCCACTTCAGCCCAATAGTTGGTCACTATTGTAGTCTGTAGGGAACATGGTCAACACGGGCAGCTCCCTGACTTCTGGCTGAAACCAGTTAAAAACTGCTGCATATCAGTTCTTGATGCAAACACTGGCCATAGATGTCTCTGTCCTGTAAGTCCTGGTAGTTGGGGAAATGTAGCACTCGGTACCAGGACGAAGAAGTACCCCTTGTCCCCACCTTCCCAAAAACAGAACCCTTTACAAGGACATGGCCCATAGTCTGTAGGGAGGAGGCATGCCCCCAGGGCACCGAGGCTTCTATGACAGCAGGGAAGTAGTTAGGATGGTCAGTCTATGCAAGCAAAGATGGAGGATGCGGGTAAAGCACTGCTATGATCTGTGGGGAGGAAGGCAAGAACCAAGCGAAGTGCTGAATGGATGCTGGTGACAAGAGCAACAGTGGATCCAGGAACCCCAAAACGTGAGACAGTGTTGTGTTGTCTTCAGATACCAAGCTGTGGTGGAGGGCAGTGGATGTGCTAATTGCAGCTTAAACAAGAGGATTGAGAGAAAAATCTGCAGATTGGATGAGGGTAATGTATTTTGCAGGCTAAAAAAAATATGATTATGGTGTATGGACTGTATGTATTTGTGAAACCATATTAATGAACTGGAAGTTTCTTTTTGCTGGATAAAAGTACCACTTATACGTGAAACCTGCAAACCAAAAGTATATATTTTTCTTCACGCTGGACTGCTGTGATTGCTTGATTGCACTTTGCAGAGAGAGAGATTAAGGAGCTGGAGTTGCATCTCTGGGATTTGTGTATGATTACAGTGACTGTGAGTCTAAGACAAGATGGGAAAGGGACATCAAAGCCAACATGAAATATCCTTTCCATCTAGCCACCCTATTGTGCATATAGTGGAAATGTGAAACCAAGTAAAACCATTGAAGATGTTTTGAAGCACATGAGTTAGAGGAAGAAATCCAATCCTTAAAGGGGCTGTATGAGGGGAAGTGACTGATTTAAATTTGCAACTGAACGAGGCTAGAGACAAGTTAAATACTGCAGACAAGAGACTGAAAGAGTTAAATCTATTTAGCAAATATGCTACATGTGAGAATGAGAGATCCAAAGGGTTAAACTCCTGTGAGAACATAAGGCCTGGTCAGACAGAAAATGTGGCATGGATTTCCAACAGATTCAGGAGAGCGGACGCTCTGTCCAGGGATGACCTGAGCCATTATGTGATTGAACAGTCTGAGTATGTTGGGAAACAGAACAGCAATTATAGGAAACTGATAAATTTGCAATAAAATAAGTTGATCTAGGTTAAAACCCAAGATGCTGTACTACAGCAGACATTGTATCTAAAAATTATCAAACTGGAGGCAGAAAACACATTGCAGAAAGAAGTGGATTACTACAAAGCAAAGTGCAATCTTAAAATATTACATCACACTTATTTATATAACGCTAGTAGATTCTGTAGCTTGGTAGGATACATTTAAATCACAAACAATAACAAGTTGTTACCAAAGGAAAAGAGGGCCCTCCAGCAGGTTAAGAGAGAAGTGAAACAGTAGGAGAGGACGACTTGGAAGAGCATGAGTTGGTCGAGGTTGTTGATCGTTCAGATGGGTTAGACAGGATGATGGCTGAGAGTGTTATGAGGAAAGGTTGTATACTTCTCAAAAGAGGTGGGTTTTCGGGGAAGGGAATTCCAGAGGAGGAGTACAACACGGGTGAAATCCTGAATACGGAAGTGGCAAGAGGTAATAGAGAATGGTGATGGTAGAAGAGAGACTTGGGTCATGAGAAGAAAGAAGAGAGCAGTTAGGGGTGCATTTGGATGGGAGGGTGAAGATATAAAAGGGTGCAGAGTTGTTAAGGGCTCTGTAGGTCAGGGTTAGGAGTTTGGGTTTGAATTTGATTCTGAGTGGAGCACAGTGAAGCAGCAGATGAGGAACAGAGAGAGAGATTAATCTATCTGCTGTGTTGAGGACGGATTGGAGTGGTGAAAGGCAGGAGAGGCCGTTAGTAGGGAGTTGCAATGATCCAGGCGGAATATCACAAGGCAGTTGATTACTATTTTGGTCATTTCTTGGGTGAGGAGTGGGCGGATTTGGGAAAGGTTTTTTGGGTGAAGGCTGCCATATTTGGTGAAATAAAACAAAATGTACAAGAAGTGCAACAAAGAGTGATAGAGTGTATACTGTCTGGGGAGGTTTCCAGAGCCGGGTTTAGCTGGGTCTGGCGGGGAAGTAAAGTAAGAAGTTTGCTGGCATAGACTGACCACCCTAAGTACAGCCAGAGAGGACACCACTTGGGAGCTAGGCTTTTGTTTTATGATAAATATCACTTTTAGAGATCTTAAGCACGGCCCTCTAGGCTCAGGAACACCGATTTGCTGCAAACCGAGAGATTTATTTGCAAGTACACAAGTCAAACACCCCAAAACAAAATCATAAAAAATGTAAGGAGTCTATTTGTTATATAAGACTTTCAGTATTTATTGGAAAATTATAAAGATTTATTGCGAAATACAAGTTGAAAACATACTTTTACTGAAATATTTTTGGTTCAGAGGAAAAAAATTGTAGTTAAATAATGTGTTCAAATGCCATTTGGGAGACTTTGTTTTCTGTGAATTATGCTGCCTTGACACATTTTTAGTAGCTATTCATTTTTAAAATTCAATAATGTGATTTATTGTCTATTTCTCAGTTTAATATCAATATTTGTTAGGTTTTTATTCTTTCACAGCAAAAGTCTATAATATGTCTTAGAATTACTTGTGATAGAGGCTGCTGACGACAAAGTTTTGGCATTTTCTATATAAATAAAAATGTTCTATAAGTCAGGCTGGCAAATGGAACATCATAGTCTTGATCCACATTAAAGAACAATTAAAATGTATATCAAAAGTTATCTAAACCTTTGTGAACTGGATTTTGGGAATCCTCGGCAATGTGGAACTCTCCAGCTGGTGTCGAACTACTAGTATCCTAATGGGACAAAAGTGATTACCCAGTGCTTTTACCGTATACCAGCAGCACTAGATATCCGTGAGTATCAAACGAGTAATTTCAATAAAGAAAAAGAGAAGGGATCAAGTGAACTTTAGTGATATCTCTGATATAACCAATTATATCAACCGTGCTAATTTGATTCTTTGTCGAAGGGCATTTTCCTTAATGTATATAATAGAAAGGCATATAGTGTAATGTTATTTTGTATTCACACTTTGTTGGAGTGGTATAGGCACTTCAAATCAATGTCATGGGTCATTATTGAGGATCTCCAGAATGACCAGTTAGCTCAAATGGAGAGAAAGCATTTCATCAGAAGACCCATGATGTTGGAGTGCAAGACAAGAGAAAGGGCATCTTTTAAAATAACATCATTGCACTAAATTGATTTATTTTTCTTTATTATTATTATTATTATTATTATTATTAAGGGAAATGGTAAAAATACCATTTGTCAAAAAATCTAATTAGAATGGTTGAATATCATTTGATTATATTAGAAATATCACTGAAATGCACTTTATCACTACTCTGTTCTTTCTGGAAACTAGTTGTACTACTTTTGCCTCCAGATCATCAGAGGATTTCGCTGGGATATGTTACTGTTATATTGGATGGATGCTTTCAGGACTAAAACAGTTTTCTGTAAGGAAACCAGAGTGCTTACGAATTTAATGGAGGCATATTATCGGGAAAATCTGAATTTAAGTAACCATTTAAGTATCAGTTTTCTCAATACCCAGCAACCACAAGATGTGAGGAGAGGGAGAAAAACTGCTTGTAAAACAAATGAGAACACATTAATCTCTCCCTGCCTCACGAGGCTTGTTCTATGGGTACTTCCTGTCTGTAGTGTGAATGAAAAGTGCTTCCTGTGAAAGCCTCCATTTGCTCTCAAGGAATCCATGGAGAAAGTGGGTATAGAAGCGAAATGTTGACCTTATTTGCATGCGCCTACCCAGAATCCCTTGTGGCTGTGGCCTCTTGGCTTGTCTGGTGTCTGTAGATGAGTGTTTAATAATAATGCTTCTACTACCCCCTTATTTTTAAGTGGAAGGGTTTCCCATCACCTTTACCCCACCATAACTTTTGTTATTGGTAGTTCCCCTACAGCAAACCCTGACCCTGTAACCTTTGTTGAATTCTTCTTGTCATGCCATGTTTTAGGGACGCTTGCTTATTCAGAGGGAAAAATTAAAATGGAGAAAATGCAGCTCCCCAGCCTCACGTTCAGCTGATTTTGTAAAACTTTCTTTTACTTTTTTCCCCTGGAGATATAAAGCAGGCTCCAAATTCTTTAGGAAAAATACATAAGGTTTGTGCCAAATAAAAGCTGGTATTATTGAGCCGCTTGCTGGCAGAAATCCGGAAATGATCTGCTTTGCACCAGGTGTTTCTTATTGTAACCCATGCCAAAGCTTATTCTTGAGCTGCTATGTTATCCCATAATGAGAGCAATATGTATTATATATATATATTGCGCTACTCCCATTCAGTGTCAAAGCGTATAGTATATAATAGTATACATTATATATATATATATAATGTAACAAAGCTGTGCCTTGCACACATCTCTAGGCTTGAGCTTAAAAATGTGTTATTGCAGAATAGAACTCATAGAACCTTTTCTATGTAGGAGATACTGGTAAATTCTTAAACAGCTTGTAGATTCATATACATGATTGTCCATACATTGTTAATGTACTCTTTTAGGTTAGAGAATGTATAGATGACATTTGCGACAGATTAGGCTCCATATCTCACAGATAAAAGGATACATTATCATCTCATGTGATGGAATCTACAGGGACAATTTAAACAAGGAAGAGTTAAAAACTGGGTCACACTTTTCTGAATAAATATTTGCATTACTAATTAGAGATTTTAACAGAAATTGCTATAAGTAACATACATACATAAATTAAAAGTACAAAGTGTGTAGATAGAAATATTAAACAACAATATAATCACTAAAATGCTATAGAACTTGCAATGCAGGATGTCTGAAACACATTAATATCTGGGTGAAACATTAATAGTTTTTAGTGGCTCATTTTTATAATAAAGCGCTATAGCACTGGGTTAAAGTGAGTTTAAAGAACTTCATGTAAACTGCCGAAAAACTAAATACTAAAAAAATGCAGATCAGACGAATCTCCTAATTTTACAAGCACAAAACCAGCTGTAATTAGGTTTTCACAAGGATTATATCTGATGAAATGACTAGTCCCAACAGTTCATGTAGAGGTAAGCATATTTTCTTCCAGACTTTTACTATGACCATTCAATTATCACTAAAAACTAAAAAAAAAACTCTACTATTTCAGACCAGAGGAAAGGCAACTGAGCAATTTCCTGGTCCATGTGCAACTCTGTAACAATAAGTTGCACCATAAATACAATATATAAATATCATACATAAATATCATATATGGCATTAGACACCGTTGGAAAGAACTCATATTTCACCAGAAACTAAATTTACATGAAAAGAATATAAATTGGCAGATGGAAAAACAAGATGGGCCTACTGGTTCTTATCTGCCATCAAATTCTATGTAAATGAACAGTAACATTAAAATGAATAAAACACAAATTAATAATAACATGAACAGATATGCAATGTAGTAGTAGAAGGCGATGAGTGTCCTGCACTTGAAAGCTTACATTCTATTAAAATTAATGTCTCCGCAAACAGATTTTTGTTCTCAACAAAAATGGCCATACTGGTCATTTTGTCAAGGCTACGTCTACTTTTTACTTGTTTACTTATTTTAGTGTTACCCTGCAGTACGTGCGATTAATAAATTCACAGAAAAAAATGAATGATAAAACGTATCCTGGAATAAAACCCCAATATGGAAACATGGAAATGAAAAGAAAACAGTTTCAGTTTTTTGCTTATCTAGATGGAAATACATCGACAAATCTATAGGCTGGCCTCAACTCATTTTATCCGCCATAAAAAACAAAAAGACACAGTGTGTGAGCAAATAAATATTTGCCAGCACTGGAATAAAATATAGATTGGGGTAGTTTATGGAGTGTTGGGTAGACTTCATTTTAAGAAAAAAACACACACGTAGTTACCAGCAATTTAAGGGCTTGATTTTAAACAAATTTCTCTTTCTTACACAAAGTGTCTTAATTGATTTATGCCGGCAACAGGAACAAGTATCAACTGAACCAACCACTTCAAAGACTTTTCATTATGCAATTTAGCAAAGTTCTATCAGTGTTAAGTAGAACATGGCTTTCACCAACGTACAGTGACAGCTTTCTGGCATGAAGCCCAGACAAGGGAATATTCATAAGTAGTAAAAATATCTTCATTTGACTTTGATATCATTAGGATTTTTAATTGAAAACATTGTTCGCTATGAGGACATTTAGTGTAATGCTTGAGAAGCTCACGAGCAGGGTTCTCTGCATGGGTAAATATATATTTATTGTGTATATATTAACCACCCCATATTTAAAATGTGCACTGCTGGTGAATAATAATCCAAACCCCGTTACAAAGAGCTGAGGGAGCTCCTGAAATTTTCAAGGTCATGACCTTGTCAAACTTGTAGAACACCTGTAACTTTTTATCTGTTTTGTTTCTCTTCTTTCTTGTAACAATTATGTGGGTTAACAGTGTCTATGATAATTGTTACAGGAGCGTGAATAGGTCACACGTACACCATTGAAAAAGGGGAAAGGTGATGCTGCTTAGTCTTTAAAATGTACTGCATTAAAATGTATGTTAGTATAATTATCTTTTATTTATGGAGTGCCAGAAATTTACACAGCACTTCTTACAGGGTCTGGCAAAAGAATAGAATAGACAGAATAAGTCAGAACATTAGGTAAAGAGGGACCTGCTCACAAGCTTACAGTCTAGAGTGAATGGGGTGTAGAGAAACCTAAGGTATAGATAAAGGGGAGAGATAGTGTCATCGATGGATTTGGGGTTGTATACACGGCAGATGAGTTTTAGCTGCAAAGATTATACGGCTAATCTAAAGAAGTGGGTTTTCAGATTTGTCTTGAATATTGAGAGGGAGGATGGAAGCTGGCGGTTCGGTGGAATCAAGTTGTCTTTGAGCTGCGTAAGCAAAGTCCTGTAAGTAGGAAAAGGAAGAGGTGATAAGCGAGTAGGGAAGAGATAAGCAAATATATTTAAACCAAAAGGTAATGTATGCAGCTGATATTTTTACTTCAGCCCCAATCAGGCCTAAAAACAATAATCAGGCCTAAAACATTTTTCTTTTACCCTACACTATGCTTTTTTTATCACCACGGTCGTATGCCTTAGAAGAAGCCTGTTTTCTTAAATTATGAAAATACTTTGCAATCATCTTATTTTGTAACATTCAGAATCTAACGGCATTTATCCAAACCATTCACATGTATTTTCAATCATCCTTTTATTCACAATATCCTAATGTAAATTACAATACATATTTTCTACTACTAGTAGATTATTATTTATGAGGAAGCAAATGAGTTTAAAAGTAAACAGACATATAAGTGGAAATATCAACAAGGAAACCTTGACCACCTGAGAGAGTTCTTGATATCTGGGGGGGTCCTACCAGAGCAAGCATTATAGGTATAACGGGAAATCTGGAAGTTTTCACTCCAATGCTCCTTATCATAGGGCAGGCTAAGAGCGCTTGAGGAATTGGTGAAACGCGTCATGTGCATCACTTTGTGCGAGTAGCCTGCGAGTAGCAGTTTCGAGTATCCGTGGTGCAAGTTTTGTGTCTGTAAGAGGGCATCTTCAGAAGGAGACAATTTGTTTCTTTCTTCATTATCTTGTTTTTAAAGTACACAATACATATGGAGAACAAAATACGTATACATCAGTGTGGGTCCTGAAATTAATTATTTTTGAAGTAATACAAATAACTGAATAATGCATTGATGGTATTCTGCCAATACAGTATCATAGTAAAACAAGAAGGGTTAAGGAAAATCTTGGATCCTGCTTAAGTTCTAATAGTTTATGATATTTTAGTTTAGCCTTTTCATTTTGCAAAAGTATTTTTCCTTTAGCAACTTTTTCTTTTATCACATTTAGAAAAAGCCCACAGTAATAATAACTGCTGCATAATGTCTGATAGACCTCTTGTATTTCAAGTCCTTCTCCCTGGACCTTTCTATTGCAAAGGCACATACAGTGACTCAAGCCACGCTTGTCAAACTTTATTCAAGCAGTGTTAATCATCCTACTCACCTTGTCCTTATTGCTTGGTAAAGTCAAGAGGAACAGAAAATAAAATGTCATTTTGCTCAATTCAGACTTCATTTCCCAAGCTAGACTAGGTAAAAAAAAACTCTTTTGAAATATTAGAATATGTGATTTATGTTTCTAAGCTTTAATGGGTCAAAGAAAGACTACCATGTCAAGATTTATTTTGTTGGCAAACACCCTTCCTTCCATTATAAATTACACTATTAACATAAAAGGGGGGAATTTACATTTAAAGGCAAAATAATGTAAACATGTCTTCAAATGGTCACAGTGGATATATGACAGTCTATTAGAGGTTGAGGAGGAATGAGACATAAAGTGAGGGACTGCTTGGACAAGGACGAGATTTGATTGTAGTGCAGATCACTTGGAGTCTAGTATAACGCTCAGTAGTCAAAGCTGGGCTGTTGGGTAAATTGTGAAATTGAGGAATATCTAGAAGCTCAGTCTTCACAGGCCTGCAGGCATCTCCTCTGGTTATAGACCCAATGTACCTACGATAACATAATGAGGTCCATTCATCTTTTAACATATACCACTCTTACTGACATTTGTCCACAACACCTGATAGCACCTGTAAGAGATAGAAAAGGTAGACAAGTCCTTTTTGTATGTTAAATAAAGGGTAAAGGGACTGAGTAGGGAGCCTCAACCAGACTTGAATAATAAACTCCCATCTATCCACTCATGTGGAAAAAAGAGAGAAATGTAAAGGTCATTTTTTCTGGTTAAAGAAAATTGACAGTGAGAAGATGGCAAGGACACAATGTCAGCACATAGCATATTCTGTCTTTGAAATGTGTTCTCTAAGTGTCATTAAAATAATGTCCCTATTAAGACAACTGTAAAACTTCCCGTTTGAAAATGTGACATTTTATGATTCTTTTATTTTTGAACAAGAACATAAAAATATGACAATATAATATGATTTCAACACACAATTCAAAACTATAATGTAATTTCTAACTTAAAACATTAAAATTACATTAATACGTTATTTATTATTGGGGCTGTATGAAACACTATTTTTTAAGAAATAATATAGTTTTAGAGTGACAAACATTAGTTTTCTAGCTTAATGGATTTTAATATTTACCCTTAACTATAAAATTAGATGTACTCTTACTTTGCTGGTTTCTTTTTTTTTGTTTGTTTTTTATTCCTCCTTGCTTCCTTTCTCGCTTTCCCTCTCTCAAATGTTGTCAAGAGTTCTGAATATGCCAGAATAGTCCTTAAAACAAGTTGTTTAGTGCATATCTGTTAAAAGTGCTGACAGCTTTGTAATCAGGCACTTTGCATGCCAAAAGAAGGCAGAGACAAGGGAGCAATGCCAGATTTATCATACCACTGCCTACATATTCTTAGTAGACTGAATGTGATGTCATGGGCGCTACAACCAGGAAAGATGATAGACACAACTGCTAAGTTACTGGCCACTGGAATGTAAGAATACATGATTGTCATGGGGAGGGGGCACCAACAAGCTGTTTATGGACAAAGGATGGCACATACAAGCTGTTTGGGGCAAAGATGCCACAGGCAAGCTTATTGGGCAAAAATAGCACAGACAAGCTGTTTAGGGCCATAAATGGCACAGAGAAGCTCTTTAGTGGCAAAGATAGCAGAGACAACACAAGCTGTTTGTGGACAAATATGGCACAAATTGTAATAAATAGTTTTTAGAATGCACTTTACCTCATCGTCCACCACCTTGCTCCTGCTCTTCCTGTCACTCACGTCCACAGGATCCTGTCCCAGATGTCATCTAGTCTCTCACAACGCCTATGTCAGTGAGGGCTCGACCCCTAGCCCCCTCTAATTGGTTGTCCTGTTGCATCCACATAATGAGCTGCCACCAAGCCTTTTTTTTTCTTTTTTAGAATAAATAGAGGGATACTTTGAGTCCCTGAGTGGGCCACCAAGGACAGCTAGGCCTCTCAGGACAATGGACCCACTTACAAGTGTAATTGTTATACCCTCCCTGATGGCGGCCCTGGTTTTATAGCTTCCCAGCATGATAGCTTTAGATAAGCTTTTAGTATTATTTTTTTATTTTCTTTTAAGTGGTAAAAGCAAGGTATTTGAGTGGAGAAATTGTTGAGATTAGTAATTAAAAAGCAAATCATGCAATACATCAGATAACAAAAAAATTACCACTGAATATATATCCGTAATCAGATACAATTTCCAGAAGTATGAATTGCGAAATTAAGCTCTACAGACTTTCTAATCTTGTAACTTTTTATGAGAGCTAATAAGGTATCTGCCACGTCAAAATAGAGACGGAGAATGAGAGAAATTTAGTATACTTAAAAAAAAAAGGTGATTACAGCAAGCAAAATAAAATATTCTTGTGTCATTAAAGAAATGTCCTGAGCTGAACTGGGGCCCTGGCATTTTAAGATCAGCTGCACAATGCAGGTGGCAGCAAAATGTACAGTAAATGACCCCCAACATCTGGCACTGGCCCACCAGGCATTTGCTAGTCTTTGTATGCCTAGAACTATTATTTTAAGAACTTAAACAAATGCAAGCATATGCAAATGGGGGAGCCCATGTAATAATGTCCAAAAGTAACATACCTTTATACATATTGAGAGTTCATAGAATCCTTGGGACTTAGAGCGGGATACTTTTTAGGTATGTCTGTATTGGTGAAACTGTTTGTTATATAGATACCAAAAGTACAAAAAGGGAAGCACTCATCTAATAATCATATAAACAGGTCCAGACTGGCCATTTGGCACCCAGGCAAATGGCTGACAGCACCCCATACTTACCCAATCCAGCAGGTGGCTGCACTTATGACCTTTGGCGTCCGCTGGCTTTAAAGTGCCAAGGGTGCCTAGTCACCCTCAAACCGGCCCTGTATATAAATGCAGGTTCCTGGGTGATGCTGAGATGACAAATATGTACACACCACAAAGCAAAACATCAGCACACACCAATTCATATTAAAAATGCCCTGAAATTGCCGTTGAATAAGCCCTCAGTTAAACAATGCTCTTTCAAGAACCCACATGGAATGGTGGCATGGAAAAATTATAAGAACACATGCCAGTTAACAGGAAGAATGCACATGATAAATCGTACATTGATGACATGTTCATGGAAAGATATGGTAAGGTAGAATTTTTAATTTCCATAATGACATTAACAGCATTCACACAATATGACGTGTGTGGCAACATTGAAATTATTCAGTAGTTGTTCTGGAACGCCAGTTGTTCTATGCATTTGTCACACTTCCCTACTCCTTCTATCCCTGTTACTTATGGATCTCTAGGTTTCAATTTTACTCTTTTTGTTCTTTTTAGAGATGGTACTGATCTGGAACACCTCTGAGGGCATAGTTTTTTTAAAAAAATTTAGGGAATCTATGACAAAATATTACATTTGGCTCAACCACTGGCTCAACCACTTTAAGATATAGGGACTGTGAATAAAATCACATGAATGTGGGATAAATTGGGAACATACTGGAAAATGATCATAAGGTGATCATAATAGGAACCTGGTTAAACAGTTAACCCCCCTCCATTTACCTTCCTGGAGTGCCAAAAATGTATCCCCCAGGCACATTTCCAGTATTATTACCTTGATTCTAAATATTAGAATGTTTCTAGGTTTAACACTTTGTTCTGTAACTGGTCATAGTTGCCTTCATAAATAAAACCCTTTAATTATAGAATGTCAGGTGATAAAGGTTACAAAATGCCAACGTAAATGGAAATGTTTGAGAAATAGAGAAAAAAGAAAAATAAAGTCGCTAGCTATACTAAAATCTAACAAATACAATTGTTAAAGTTAAAGTCTGGTACTCATAAGAAGGGTATTGGCACCAATGTGGGTTTTGCAGTATCATTTAGGCTGATGATGGTTGTCATGTACTGGCAATCTGGCAAATGCCCAGTGGGCAGCTAGTCAAGGACACCACACATTCGCCCTATCTGCTTCTCCAGCAAGTGAGCGTGCATTAAAATGTAGTGTGTGGCCATGCATAAACAGCCACCGGCCGCACTGACATTGGGTGGCCGTGGCCTTAAAGTGCCAGGGCCACCCCATCATTGCCAGACTGGCCCTGATAGCTGTGTTTTGCAGGTATGACATATAAACAGAGGGTGAATACCTGAAGCAGGGGTAGGAATGACATGCCAAAAATAAACAGAGGGCAAGAGCATGAACTAAAGGCTCAGATGCAGATGGGAGTTGCAGGTAGAACATATCTGTAAGAGAGGTAACCATCATGGCATTAATGCATGGAAAGCAGATTTGTAAGACCATATGTCAAAAGCAAATCTAAAGGAAGACATGATAGATCACCAGAGATGGATGTCTAATAGTCCACCTTAACTCCATCTGTTCACTTGTAATGAATTCATATTGCATACGTGAACCACTTTGTTTGTGCCAATGACTTGATTATAATTGATTATAGAAAGGTCAGTGGCCTGAAGGGTAAACATTGTGTTTCTTGCCAGGATGTAGATTGTAGGGTATTAAGAGAATGGATTGGATGCTTCTCTGAACAGGTATTTTACTGTAGAATAAGTAGAGGAGTGCCCAACAGTATGTGGTAAGGAATTCCAGAATAGCTATAATATGGGGGCAGGTTGTCCTTAAAAAGAACCTGGTGTTACCATGCTGATAATCATTCCTGGGAGCTCTCCAGATTTCGGCCGGAGACTCTGGGTGAAGTGCCACTTCTCCTACCCACAACCTTGGTGAGAACAACCACTGACGTCGGCAAAACCCCCTACCCGCATGCAGCAAGAGGGGCTTTGGTTAGTTCCAGGTACGTTGATAATCAGCACAGTTTGTGTGAACATTTGCAGAAAGAATAATAATAATAAGGAAATTCACTTGAAATGTCATTTTAGAATGAACCCTTTGTAAATAGTGCACTGGCTGGCTGTAAATTCCAGAAACGTCCTGCCATAACAAATGTAACAAAAGAATTACAGAGCTGTGGTTGTAATCGGTAAACCCAGCCCCAATCTGAATGCTAGATATTACTATACAAACCATTGCAATATCTCACACAATATTTTCCATCCATGGTTTTAATACATACGTGGAAAATAGCTTGAAGATAAATGTAACACATATGAGACCAGCATTATTTACAATAAATGCTTATGAGACACAGGCTGTCTCCTCTGACAATATCATGCCATGGATTTGTCGGTACATAATAATTCCTCCCTAACATGAAATTAATAAATCACAGAGATGGATGAGGACAATGTTTATTAAAAGACAGGTTTCAAAATCTAGATTTCATGGCTAGATGGAAATATTTTAAGACATTGGGCATATTCAACCGAATAATACATTAAAAATACAAAAATAAAACAAATCCAATGCATTGGACTGCCAGAAGAAATCAAAGTTTCCATGAAAGTGGGGCAAATATGTCCAGTTTCTATGGCATTTTTTTAATGGGCTTCTAGTTTTAAGTTTGTCATACTTGCCCACTGTCCTGATTTTGGCAGGACTGTCCTGATTTTTTAAGGCACCGTCCTGGCTATCTTGTCCAGGCATGTTACATAGTTACATAGTTACATAGGCTGAAACAAGACATGCGTCCATCAAATTCAGCCTTTCCTATATCTGTTAATTTGTTGCTGTTGATCCAAAAGAAGGCAAAACCCCCCAGTTTGTCTAAGTTTAGGCCTGGTTTTGGTCCTTGGTCCATGGCAGGGCAATGTCTTGGGCCTGCCCCGATTGCTTGGTAAATATTATTGGAAACCCTGCAAATACTATCAGTGTTTTGCTGGACTATATCATCGCATACATCTACTGAAATATTATATCACATAAACGTTTGGTTCTTAGTCTCATTTTATATTTCCATTTCACATATCTAACCAAATTGAATCAACTCCACCTAGTAATACTCTCATGTATTAGAGTATAGTGTACTAAGACATACATATCACCCAGACCACTATGATATAAACCTTCTTAAACAATTAGTGTAACTTGTATAAGGCTAGAACAGTAAGAACATAAACACTGCAATCACATCAGAGGAATGCAGTAAATGAACAACATGGGGTGCCGGTGCCAGGGACCAGTTGGTTTTTTGTGCTGGCCCTAAAAAGTGTGAGCCTTCCTTTGCTAGGTTGTGCAATTAGTGACTTGTTGACGTTGAACAGCATCTTTAACAGCTTCAGTCTATTGCTTTATTCCACAGTTAACATACAATTGCAAAATATGTCACAACTGAATTATGGATCCAATGGAGCTGTTAAATTATCTGTAAGAAACAATGGAACTCCCCAAGAATCAGTGGCAGGTCCAGATGAAGACACTCTGGGGCACCAGGATGAACACACACACAGAAACGAACACACATACATGTACACGCACATGCAAAGCAAATCTCCGTACATCTCAAGCATGTGGCTGTTCAACTGCTTCCGCGCCTGACCACAAAATGACCCTACTGAGCACCCAGGAGGGTCACCCATACCCGTAACTTTAACCAATAAAAACATATGACAACAAACTTTAGATAAATCAGGCCATAGTCCTTTATTTCCTTTACCAAGAAAACAATAACTGAAAACATGATCACTTAACAGGGTAAATTTACCCCAATAAAATCCACGACTAAAGTAACATACATAAATAACACATTATGGGAAGGCAGGAGGTTGCATTTTCATCAGTTCTTCCATAATGCCTACAGCTCTCCTGCCCTTAGGGCAGAACATATAAAACGATTTTTCTGATGATAAAAATGGACTTTAAGGCAACCCCTAATATTTTGGGTCTGTAACATTCCCCCCTTCCCCAAGGCACTATGAGCTTGAAGTTGGTGGCACTGCTACGGTTTTCTTTTCTCTGGAATAACTCAGCTTGAGAAATAAACCCAACATTTTCCTCCAAAAACAATTATACATTTTGGAAAAAAAAAACCAAACCACAGGCTATCGTTCATTTTTATAATATATATACATATATATAATATTATATAGTTATGGTAAAAATTATCAATGTGTCACTTCTGCTTTAAATAAACACTAGAAATAAGCACAATTATCACACAATAATCTGCTTCAGCATATTCTGAACTATATAAAGTAATAAAATATTGTCCTAAACTTTCACGATTTTTCACGGATTGTTTTATGTATTTTAAAGGGCAGAAAACACAAAAGAACCCAACACAAATTAGTGTATAAATGTGAAACATAAGGTCCTACATATGTTTGTTTTTATTCTGATTTACTCTGTAAATATTTTCTTTGCGTTCCCACAAAGGCATATGGTAGAAGATGTGTCTGTTGTAATTAGAGTTACTATACTTCAGTTAAATAGCTTTGTTTTTTGGTTGGCTGCCTTTCCCTCCGTGTAATAATTTAGAAACTGCATTAAAAGTGACCTTGACAGTTCTAGTAAAATACATTCAAACTGCAAAAAATAAGTTATTCATTCACCGACTTTGGCCAAAGTATTAACGATTATAACAATTTTGCTCCAAAAAAGTGATTAAAGGTGCTAGTCCAAGGTGGAAAAAAAATAATTGCCAATCTCCAAAATGATAAGTAAACAAACCTAAGCAGATCGGTCATTTTATTCCTTCCCCTTAAGGTTTAATCACAAAAAAACCTTTTTCAGTACTTCAGTACTAGGCAACAAGCTATCAGCGCCTGCTTTTGTGTCACAAGTGCCCCCGACAAAAATTATGAGTAAAAAATTTTTAATTGGTAATTTTTATATTGAAATGCTACAGGGAAAGTTTGGGGCAATATGGCAGTTCTGTGAATGGGGTTTCAATTGTTTCAGAAATGTATATGTGTTCTTTTGTAATACCATTTATTATTTAATTTTTTTCTTTCTATTTCAGGTAGAATTTTAAAATGTAAAAATGAAATTAAAAAATAAAGTTAAAAGTGGAATTCCAACCACCCTGCCCAGATTTTGGAGTAACTATACAAGTAATACATGTTTAATTCCTTAAAACTTTAATTTTACTTACTTGGAGCTTTAACACAAATTCCGAGTTACCTGTTTACTCTGGCACTCTTCAGTTTCCTACTTCATGACCCGGAAGCCACCTGGTGTTCGGAACTCTGCCCTGGTTTCCTGGCACCTGTATTGTGCAGTCAGGTTTTTGGGCTGTTCCTAGTTCAGCCTCTAGTGGCCGCCGTGCCTCTGTTTCTGCTCTCCTCCTATTGCTGTCACCTGGCCTTGTTACCTGCATCCCTGCCAAATAAAGGTCTGTAGCTTCCTGCAAACTGGGCCTTTGCATTGTTTGGTTTTGGTCCTTGTTCTCCTACTAAGAGCAATCTGTTTTGGATTACCCATTGTGACCTGGCTTGCTTCTGACTTGCTCTGCCCTGCCTGAGGGCTTCCTGCCGTCTGTCCAGCTGTGTGCCCTGCCAGTGGGCTTCCAGTCGTGTGCCCTGCCAGTGGGCTTCCAGTCGTGTGCCCTGCCAGTGGGCTT